>BLKR01005802.1:0-71961 GCA_011170035.1 Teleogryllus occipitalis
ACGGCAGGTTTTTCCCCCTTCAGGGGTTTTTTCCTCAGCCGTACCTTATGGTCTCTTTTCCGCGGCATTGATTCGATGGAGAGAATACCAGAATACGAAAGGTTAGATCGCGGTAGAATGTAGGTATTGTAATGGTTTAAAGGCCTTCGGCCTAGCCACTTAGCATCAAGTTCTCTAATTTGTATGTAACAATTACCTATTAAATAAAATAATACTTTTTGAGAGACGATTTTATTAAATATAAATTATATTACATTTTTTTATTTTTATTTGAACAAATAAATTAATTTCAACATCATGGAAATTAATTTAATTACGTCAGTTCAACAGATATCACAGCTGGAATATTTCTATAAACATTGTAAAGCACACTGAGCAAAAAATATACACCATCTTTAGCCTTTAAACATTTTTACCTTACCACTGATTTCTTTGGAAGTAGATCATGTTGAAATAATCATGTTCAGAGAATTCACTTCATAGGAAAAGACAATTAATTATACAGCGCAATCCAAGAGATAAGAGAAGAATAGGAAGTATTCAGAAGAGTTGGCGTGAAATAATTTGAGACGGAACAGACGATGTCTCGATGTTGATGATGATGATTTTTGTTTTTTCGAGCGGTTTATCGTACCTTGTAATGGTATTATTTCATGCTTAATTTAATTTTGCCATTGTATCACACATTTTAATGGCTTGCATTAGTAATGTCCTTTTAGTACGCATTTAATATGACTCAATCAAAGGTTATAGCCGAATAAAGCGGTGAAAAATGCCCCCAAACCAAATCGATAATCGTGATGCTCATGTGAAAGAGAATAAAAAATGATGTAAATTCACAAAAAATCAGCCTCCTAGGGCAATTTATTGCAGAATACGAGAAACGTGTTTTGCATGTCTTATTTTTTCTCAGTATTTATTGCGTGTATCACACTGAAAAAAATTGCAGAGACGGGCAAACATAGTTTAATTTGAAGGCATTTTCGTCAAGGAATTTTGATGCCAAATTCATATCGAAAAAAATAAATAAATTTTGGAAATTGTGCTGACCCCTGTAAGCCTTTTTTTATTTCTTCAAGTTGCCCTTTTCAAGTGTTCTCATTAGTGAAATGACTTCAACGCTTTTCTGGCTATAAAATAAACATGCACCTCCATTTCAGGTCCAGTCATAATTTAATACCCAGATATTTACAGCATGATACTTTTGGAATGTCTATATCCATCATTTGGCATTTCAAGGCAGCATTTATCCATGTTTTAAAAGAGCTCAGTTATTTAAATATTTGACATTAATATTCATTTTATTTATGATAGTCGAGGAGTGTATAATATTCAGATCGTTTTCAGGCGTAAACATATGAACATCTAAATTTATTCACCGATAAATTATGCAATCGTCCAAAAATAAGCCGGCTATCGACTTTGCAGATGGTTGGATGACGAAAATAACAATGGTCACAAGACACGTTCCTGGGGGACTCCGGACGTAACTGAAGTTTCTCCTGATATTTCAATGCTAACTCGGTCTTGGCAACACTTTATTGGAGTTCACGGTTCTGTGATATTACGCTCGTGTCGTCTCCAGTGCATGCAATTTCTCTTAAGTAATATATCGCATGATACAAGACCAAATGATCTTGCTAATTCTACAGCATTTCCCTTTTAGCAATTCGATAAATTTTGAAGAAAAGAGCACGACATTTCAGTCTTACGTTCTCTTATGCAATTTTTTGGGCTTCCTCCTGCAGTTGGTCGGCGAAGCCACGAAAACGACATACTCCATCACACCAGTGGCCGTGAGAGTACATCGCTCTAGCAGAGGTCGGCTCTGACTTAGCGATTTAGGTGGGGTTGGAAATCCATCATATCCGCACTCGCACCGAGGACCTCGCGCTCTACGAAGGTTCTAGCAGCTTTTTGCTTTACAGTAAACACTGCATTTATAGACCTTTCAAAAACATTTTCATACAATGCAGGCAAGTTTTGCATTTTCATCGTGAGTCAATCTCATGATGGCGGATTATATGACACATTTGCTTCATTTTTTGTGTGCTTACTCATTGTCGCGACAATGATGTGCATGTGATTGGTAGCGAAAACAAATGCAATTTCTCTACGAAGTAAATTCATCTTTGTAAATGAAATGCATCGTTTTGCAATTTACATTATGCAGTTTAAATTTACAAAATCAACTTCAAAAATAAATTTAGTCAATTTCTCCAGTTCAAGGTATCATATAAAATCATAAGCGGTCATTTGTGTTGATAATTTTATGGAATATCTTGTTAATTGGTAAGAAATTTTACAATATCACGAAAAATATCCTCAAATTCAATTATTTTTTTAGGGATAATAGAAGAATCAAGTAAACAACGTACTTCAATTGTCCAATTTAACGTATTTCCGAAAATCTGGACCAATAAAATGGGTTAAATGTCCCAGTGTATGGCACTGTAAAGTTTGAAATGCGTATAGTTCTTTTCTGCGTTTTTTTTTCTTCCGCATGGAATGATCAGGAAAGCAAAGTTTCGCAGGTATGACCGCACTTTTCCCTATATTTGACAGACAAATAAGAAACACGGGTTCCAAAGTCAAGCCCCTCCCCCTTTGACAAGTGTTATTTTTTATTTATTTAACAGAGTGAACTGATTATATAACGCTCAGCCATATGGCTTTTCAGTTGTTAGGAGCGATCATTTTCAGACGAAAATATTGCGAAGGGGGTGGCTACGTCCACCTCCCATTAAACATAGATTGAAGTAGTGCGAGTGATAAAGTGGAGGAATACATATTGTTGACTTTTTATGGGAGGACTGACAAGTGTTATGCCGGTCTACGAAGCGCGTTGCGAATTGTATCTCGTCGAAAGAAAATGAGTTTGGTGCGGCGCGGCGCGGTACGGCGAGGCGGCCCGCGCGGGTCAGCTGCAGGTGCGGGCGGTGTGGCGCCACGGGGCCGAAGTCCGACGGTCTAAAAGTCGTTCTGCACAGCGCGCGCGTCATCAGCGCTCACCTGGCCCTAAGCCGCCAGGCCCAGCGAGTGCGCATGCCTCCACGCGAGATTTCAGCGTCGGTCTTTGGCCCCAACGGCGTGCGCACGTGAGCTTTGCCCAGCGGTCACCTTATTTGCGGCGGGGGTGGGGTCACTTCACGCATGCTCCCCGAGAGGTGCTCTTAAGCCTTCCGGAGGCAAAGATCTTTCATTGTTTGCTTCAGTAGTCGCGCGGGGACTATAACCTGCGATTAACAAGATAGTCCATAACTATATAGCATACAACATCGATGTTTGCATACAACATTATTGTTTGCTTCAATAGTCGCGCGGGGACTATAAGCTGCGATTAACAAGATAGTCCATAACTATATAGCATACAACATCGATGTTTGCATACAACATTATTGTTTGCTTCAATAGTCGCGCGGGGACTATAAGCTGCGATTAACAAGATAGTACATAACTATATAGTATGCAACATCGATGTCGATGTTTTCAAAACATCGATGTTTTTGTAGAAACATCGATGTAATAACACTGATGTTTTTTTAATATCGAGGTTTTTATGATCGATGTTGTTTTCTTTTCCGATGTTTTGTTTCTGAATGAAAAATGTATAATGATTACAATACTTTAAAAGTTAAAATATGAATTATAATTGATTGCAACACTGTTAGTTCATGTGTTGGAACCGAAGGAACGCTTTTTGTACTACCGTCATCCACCAAACTCTCGCCAAAGATTGCATCCATGCCCTTGCATTTCCTCTTTCTTCATTTTCATTTTGCACTCTGAGAAGTGGTCAACAAATTCGCTGTGGACTCCTTCTTTCTTGTGCCTCATTCGGTGAATTGATAGACACGAACAGTGTCAAATTAAAAGTTGTTGCACATAATGTTGAACTTAATGTTAGAGGTTTCTAAACCAGCTTGAAAACATCGATGGTTTTAGTCGATGTATTATTATCATTGATGTTTTAATTTTGAATATCGATGTTTGTTAGCATCGAAGTTTTGTTCTCGATGTCGCATCACTACTATAAGCGAGCGACCCACACCATTTGTGATAACTGCCAAGTACGAGTAAAATAGTATTGTCCTACTCTTCTGACATTTAGTTTTCAAAAGCATTCGATCTTGTATCACACGATATATTACTTAAGAAAAATTGTATGCACTGGAGACGACATGAGCAGTAGAATAGATCCGTGAACTCTAATAAATCCTTGTCAGCAAGGGCGAGTTAGCATTTAAATATAAGGACTTCAATTACGTCCGATGTCGCTCAGGGAAGTGTCTTAGAACCACTGTTATTTTCATCTTTCAACCACCTGCTAAGTCGATAGTTCACTTCTTTGTGGACGACTGCATAATTTATTGGTCAATAGATTTAGATGTTGATATGTTTACGCCTCAAAACGTTCTGGATATCGTACAGCACGATTTGTATATCAACAGCTTGTGTACCTTCCCTGCAAGAACAGAAAATCTCTTGTACGCGCACAATGCTCTCTTTGTGTTAGGGAACTCGCATCCAGACGTCCGTGATATTACATAAAATTTAATTATTTGTGACGCTTGAGAATAATAAGAGGTTAATGACAACAATAGTTAATAAAAATTAGTATTACTGATTATATTTTTCACCTATCAAGTAAAAAAAACTTCTATTGAACTCGTAATAGTTACCACGACATACCTAAATACAATCTCTACATAGATTATATTGCATTTGAAACAATTAAAATTTATTTATACTTTTTATATTTTAAAAATTAATAACATTAATTAAAGGGGATGGAATATCACGAAAAAATGCCAAAATGACAATAATTGTTAGTAATATTAGAATGAAAAAGAGTGAGGAGAGTGGAAAATGTACGCATTTACTAAAATCTTAAATAGAATAATACCGATTGCATTATAGTCGGCAAATACTTTTGTTAGAAAATAACTGTAGAAATGCTGTCTTAATAAATAAACATCTCTTTGTCAACTAACATTTGTCTCGGATTTCCTGTATTTTATTTGATAAGAAAAATACCACGCCAATAATTTCGTTTCCGAATGAGAGTAATTATTCAGATAAATTATTTTATTAAATAAATACCATTTCTTACCTGAAGCAAAGAAATACTTTCAACAAAAAAAACACTAACAGAAACAAGAGAAAGAGCAGAAGAATTTTTAGAAATGAAATTATAAAAATAATATCCTAATTCTACTGATTAACAAGAAATTTAAATATTAAACGGTAAGGTATAATAATTCAATTCTTAATAAATACGTTATCAATTTACATTGCAGAAAGTATGCAATGTATTCAAACAAAATATCTGCATTTAATTGCATAATTTATGTTATGATAGCAGGACTGTAAAGCCTTTAATTTGTAGAATTTTGGGATATTCGTTCTGAAAACTTGGGGAATGCGCTTAAGTGAAACAGCATTTAGTTGAAAAGTTCTAAACATCTATTTCACCTATACATAAATTTGTTCAAAACGTCTAAATATAAATTTGTAGTAACTGTTAAGTTACTGATATATACTACATCACTTTAACTTATTTATTTGTCGTATTAATCGTAAATAACGGAGTGTTAATAATTTTACAATGCAAATATTTTATTCGCAATGATTGATATCAAAATTTTCGTTATCCTTGATATCGAAAATCGATTGAAGGCCAAACGTCTGTCAGTGGTCCGTCCGTCTGTCCGTCTGTCCGTCCGTCCGTCAGTGGTCAACGCTCCCACCTAAACTGTTCAGCACATTTTCTCCAAAATTGATATTCCTCAATCGATCTCAACGAACTCGAGGATTTGCGAGTTTGAAACGTATATTTTTATTTTTGAGGGTACTTTACATAAAATCTCGAAAGCATTTTCAAAATGTTCTCAAGTGGCTCATTTTTTTTATTAAGTTTTATCTTCGGGTAGCGTAAGAGAATAAACGCTTAAGAGAACGGTGCTTCATGGGCGTTGATATCCCAGATTTTTCGAAAGTTGCTAAAGTGCAATTTTTTGGGGGCGTCTTTATTCAATTATAATATGGAAGATAGAGATTTGACTTTTTTTATGAAATCTGTTCTTTAAAGATAGATCTTCAAATAAGGTCATGTTCAGTTTTTCGAAAATATGAGTAGCTTTTGTGTAATTTTATGCGAAATATAAGCAATTTAGTTTTTTTAAATTTTTTCCCTCAAAAACAGCTCCAAATTATTGCTTTAAATTTTCTCATCGTATGTATCAAGAGATAGTAAATCATATGGTACTAGTCCCGTTTTTGGCGAACTTTCCATATTTACGAAAATTGTAAAGAGTAATATTTCAAAATTACAAAATTGAAGATAACGATTTTTGTCTTAAACGAAATCTGTACTAAAAAATCAGCTCTTAAAAAAACGTACTTTTTTCTAAAAAACGTAGTTTTTACGTAATTTTTAGTTTAAATTAATGCAAATTATAAAAACCTTTTTTTAAAACTGCTCCAATTTCTTTCTTTAAACTTTTCCCTGCATAAAACAAGGAACGCTTCAAAGAATGGTGTTGATCTCATATTCGTTTATTGCTCGGAATTTTCTAAAATCGCATGTTGGAAATATTGGATTGAGGCGATTTTTAAGCGTCGGCCCAAGTGGGAACGTCAGACATTTTTGATGGCGTTGAGGTAACGCACACAGCGTGTGTGAAAATAAAGTTTTGCTGGTTAACGACACTTGCTGGCTCATGTAGACGTATAATACTGCGGAGCAGTTAGAAATAATGGGATAACATATATGCTGTTGTAGCGTCACTAGTTTCCTTGGTTTTGCAAATAATACCACAATTAAATTTCTCTAAATAAATGTAACCTGTGACTATCAAGAAATTAAATGATGGGGGTTGGCAAAATGTTGTCGCATCAGCCAATGAAATGGCACAATCTACTTTATAATTTTAATAAACGGGATCTTTTTTTATTACTTTTCAAATAGTCTATAAAACTTTCATTATTTAAAAGTACGCTTGTAGCATCTTCAAGACTTTCTCTAACAATTTGTATAGTCCATTTGTTACTAAAAGCCGTAGTTTTGTCTTTACTGACAAGGAAAATTTAAATCTTTTGTAAATTTATAAGTAATGTTTGTCTCGTGTAAAATATACATTTGAGGTGGGCTTGTGACTGCAATGGGAAATGCACGCTTTCCGTACGCGTAATATTATAGTACGTAGTACTTCCATAGATCTGCCACAGGTGATTAACCGATGCAAATATGCTTTCTATTTCTTGAGAACGAAAATTTCTAGATTTTTAATGTTGCCAACGAAATTTGTCGGCATGTTTATTCATATTAATTATGAATACAACTATGAATAATAAGAGTTAGGTAAAAATTCAGGAGTTCAAGATGTGTGTAGAATATACTTTTCCCCCGTACGACCCATGCAGTTTTTTGACCATTTCTTTACGACAAATAAATAAATAAATAAACCTTTGTATTGCCGATGAGGTCAAATTTTGACATGACCTTTCTTTTCTTTACCATTAATGATTTAAATAACTTCACAGATCAAATATAAAGGCTACTTGTAAAGAGATTCCATAAACTACACATTGTGAAATAAAAAATTCCTTTTCTTCATTATTCAGTATTTTTTATTTTCCCTGGTGGTAATTTTATTCGCACCGTCTTTATACTTCTTAGCGCGTAAATTATGTATTGCGATGCATTTATAAAATGGAAGAAACTGATTCACTTTCGAGTTGTGTTTATCTCGCTGAAATCATTCCGAAACTGCACTGCAGTATGGATTCGGATCAATCGTGCCTAAAGGATTCGAATAAAAAATAATATTGAAAGTGCAAAAACTTGGTAAAAATTGAGAGTAATTTAATAATAATATTACCTTTTAGTGAATTTATAAATGTTTCAAAGTATTTCAAGAATAGTAATTTTCATGAATTTATCAGTGGCGATATTAATAATACTGACATTGTTAAAAGATTAGGAGAACAAAATTTGCCCTTCTTAGAATTCCAGGCGACCATACAAAAGTTGGTGCTAAATTTTAAATTATCTAAATTTTCTGTACCTAAATTTTACTGCGAATATTTCTGATTTCGTGACTTAAAATGCGTAACTCTGACATCCCTTTTTACTTCACAAATCTTCTTCCTTCTCCCTCTAATATTCTCCTAAAGACTTCACTTTATTGACCAACGTTAAACACTTGCACGTTCGCTCTTAAGAAACAGCGTGGGCGCTGACGTGTAAACAAACGAATCGAAAAGCTCTGACTGTGAAGTCGAGAAAAATAGTTACTGGTACGTCAAATGCTTAGACGAAAATGGCCAATATGTTGACGTTTATCTATTTCAATATTTCCACGATTTCATGGATCACGGAAAGAGGAAACTGTGAACAATAATATTAATAATATGTACCTGTTTGACAGCGTTCTGCTGCCGAATTAGGCTTTCATTCTGGTGCCATTTTTCACACGTCCTTTTAATTGGGCATGAAACCTCTGCTGGTGCTTTTTTTTTTAATAAAACAGCTTTTCTTCTTATTTAGTGCTTGACTCATAGTAATAATGATCATCTCCGTAGATAAATAATGGAATTTTCGACAATAATGGTCACACTAACCCATGGTCACCCCACACACATGGTCACCCGCTCCCTAGTTTTACTTTTTCACCTACTGCTATGCAATATAGAGAAAGTATTTTAATGCTGCAGAGAAAACCGGCGAATTTTCCACAGAAACACTCTTATTGCTGTGCCCTGGTAACGAAAAAGTGGATAAACTTTTTTCTGTATGTAGTAAATTATTTTCTCTAATACATTGTATAGTCTCAATTCACGTTTGGTGGTTCCTTGATACCAAAAAATCGATTGATGGCAAAACGTCCGTCTGTGAACAACGCAGTCGGTTAAAACATAACCAGAATTTTCACCAAAACTGATTTTCCCCGATCGATCTGACTGATGGTGCGACACTCCTCAAAAATAGTTCCATTATGTTTCGTCTGGTAGAACAAAAGACGTTTAACGAAATATATCATTGGTCACATTTTCGTTGACCTTCCTAAATTTTCGAAAATTGCGAAAGTTCAAAATGTTTTCGCGCTTTTCTGTAATAATAAATATATTTTTCCCTTAATGAAATCTATTTTTAAAGAAATATTTTTAAATACAATTCTTGCATGGCTTTTTCGATAATATGAATAGTTTTTGCGCAATTTTGCGCGAAAGTGGCCATTTTTAAACAATTAATTTCTCAAAACTGCTCAAATTGAATGTGTTAATAAGTAACGGAATTAATTAATAAGTAATGGAATGAGTTAATTAGCAATGGAGTATGTTAGCAATGAAATGGGTTAATTAGCCATGACGGGTTAATTACTCATGGAATGGGTTAAATAGTAATTGAATAACCTTCAGTTCTGGATTTCTAATTTATAGGTGAAATTATCCTGGCTTGTCTGTTTAATGTGCTGTAAATATTTTAACAGCTGCGATTTATTCATGTTTGTTTCTTTTGTTAAAAGAGCAATTGCTCCTTACCATTGAAAAAATTGCTGATGTGCATTTAAGGCGCTTCGTTTGAATTCGTTTGGATTTTCACAAGCGGTGGTTGAAGTGAAGGCAGAAATTAATGTTTAGATATTTATTTAGTAAAAAACAGTAAAAAGCTTTATGTGACGTCCCTTTCCAACAATTGTGACCTGTACGTGAATACCTTCCCAACAATTTAACTATTAATAGTTGAGAGGTGAAGACAGGTTTTTATATAATAATATATAATAATATATAATAATAATAATATAATAATAAATTAAAAATCGTGAGATTAACATTTCAAAAATATTTTTGCAGATTATATATAGATACTTTTGTTCCCGATTTATAGAAAACTGTAAACAAACTGCAGATTTGATTTTTCTCAATTGCTAACAAAATAGTAACTCACCCTAAGCTCTACTACCCCTACAAGCAAAAAGAGAGCTCAACAAAACGTGCGCATAGTGAAGCTACATTTACGCCCAAATGCAAATCAAGGAGCCATCTCAGGTTTTGCTCAATGGATCAAGGAAACTGGGCAAAAAACCCGATCGAGATGGGGGTCATTGTCCCGGAAGCTGAAGTACATTACTTGTTACAGGCATATTAAGTCTTTTTTTTAATTATACAATACAAATGTTAATTAATACATTATAGTACGGTTTTGTTAAAATAAACATTGTTTTTCTTTTTTATGACCAATATAGTCTCTAATTGTATAGAAAGAGTTATGCAGCAGAAAAAGTTTTACTTTTAGCTTAACTTTGTGTACCGATTTAAATTGTTCAATGTCATCTGGCAATGCGTTGTAAAGTAACGTACATGTATGTGGATTTGTTGTAGTTTGCTGTGGATACTGACACTTGATGAACGTGATTTCTAGGACGTATGTTGTAATTATAAATATCAGTATTACATGAAAATATGTTCCCACTATTAAGTAAGTCAGTTTTGTCAAATACTACAGATTCGTAAATAAATAGGCACGGCAATGGTAAGATTCCAGGCGCAGTGAAAAGAAACTTTCAGGGATCACGTGGGTGGCATTTTTCATTATTCAGATAATTTTCTTTTGCAATCTAAATTTTTGGGTACTAAAGGATGAGTTTCCCCAGAATATTATGCCATAGCTCAGGTGGGAATGTACATTTACAAAATACACGCAACGATCTGCATGATGGCTGCCAGAAATTGAAAGAATTCTGAATGCGTATTATAATGAACTTAATTTTGTGTTTAATTCTGCCATATGTACATTGAAATATTATAATATGACATAATCGTTCTCAATAATGCGAGAAAGTATGTGCTGGTTAGCTCCTCTAGTTGCATTTGAACCAGCCTTTGCACATATGACTCAATGTTACGCAAGGTGTTTTCCCGTTCATAGTCGTATTGATTGTACTATACGGCGCTTGGATGAGTAAATTTCGAATTTGATGTCACATTGCCGCAGTGGACATTTGACCTGAAGATAGTGTGACTAATGGTGTGTCAATGGATGATTCGACTCGAAATGTAACAACTTCATGTATACTTACATGTGCTTATGCATTGACGTGACGATTATAGTACACGTACTAATCTCTGAGGTGTGCATAGTTACGATTCAACATGTTTTTACAACATAAATATCCTTACACTTAACTCTTACTTCTAAGTTACTTTCCCAGTGTGAATTAATCAATAATCAATATGTTCTTTGCAAATTTAACGATCAAGATCTGTTCTTTCTTCGAGAATGAAGACCGCTAAACAGAACATGTTCTTATATATCTTAAGGTATAAATTCCTCTCCAATTCGAAAAGATAGTTATAATTCCTTCTTCACTTTTCTGATTTCTTTACTGAATGTAGAATATGACAAATTATTTTATCACCAGGTAAAACAATACATCGTGCGTTACCTACATACTCTATCTCGTTACATAATCTCGAATCGTTCATTTTCTATGGTGCTTGCCCATTTCGCAAACGCAGAAAACGGAAAATAGAGGACGATTTTGTGCTCTTGCTGCATCGTCATGCAGGACCAGAAGAGCCTGGGGGACCAGGAGTTTCAGGGATCATAATAGTCCTGTCCTTATGTCAGAAAAAAGATACAAACGGATCAACGTATCAGTTTTGGGAATTTACCGCCCATCAACAGCTCACGTTGTAAACCACTTACCAAAACAAAACACGTGCTAACTTCGAACACCCACCAATTTACAGCACGTGCGTATTGGTGCTCATTTTTATCTCAACAAAAATTAATTCGGCCAAACTTTTCTGATCAGATCATGTCGTTAATTAAACCACTCTTCTTACATGCTAGTCCTGTTTGGATAAATGCCGCAAGATCGAACACAAAAAAACTTCAGATCGTTCAAACTCAGTTCCTCCGAGAAATTACAGATGTACTATGGTTTATCGCGGCTTCCAGGAGCGTCGCGGCAATACGTTAGGGGCATCGCGGTGATTTATTAAAAATGATCTTTAAATATGATTTACTTTAAACCTTATGTATTTTATGCATTTTGTACTACCACACTATATGATATTTGTAACGTATAGGGTTTATTTGACTAATTAATTGTGGATTAATTGAACTTGGCAAGTCCTTAACAGCCTATTATCACTTACTCATTTGTTTTGAATATTTAGTAGGCCTATATTAACTCTTATATTTGAAACATATTGTTACCAAGGGAGTCGGAGAAGTTTCGTTTAGGTCAAGAGAGCCGTGGTCGAAAAAAGTTTGAAAACCCCTGATATAGAGTATTGTGCCTCTTAAATCACAAGCCCGGGGCGCCGGAGGGTGTCTCCGTCCAGAGTGCAGTCGCCAGACGCGAAGTCGGGGGGGGGGCGTGCGGCGGTTGCCCGAGTGTTTTGGGCCAGATTCGCGCTGCGTGCTCTCGGAGAGTCACGCGTTTTTATCGCGCGATAAGAAGCTGCAGCCGCAGGCGCTATCGACGTGCGCGGTCGTGTGGCGCGGTTTCGCCTCTCCACGCCCCCTCTCGCCTCCTCCCCCCTCGCCCGCAAAAACACGAGGCAAACGGAAAGCAGCGAGACTCTTAGCAAACCAACAACTCCACGATAAAAGCAGGTGGGCTAATATAAAAACAAATTGCAGTGCAAGTAACTCAGTAACAGTATTGTTGTTGATTGATCTAGAAGAAATATATTTCCACGTACAAATATTTGATCTAATTCACTCGAGAACGTGGAATTTCACAATATTTTTGATTACTATCCATAAGTAGCAAGACTTTTTGTTTGGTAATCCACTTGGATCAGTTTACTCCATTGAAACGTCGCTACGTACACCTGCACTCCTTGTTCTCGAAAGTTCATTACGATAATGACAAACTTGAGTTTGAGGAGGAAGACGTTCGCTCATACTCGGGTAAGGTCGAATGATGATGCAATGTACTGTTTAAAAAAAGTGCACCGAAATGTGTTTATTTACTGCCGCATATTTCGCTTGGTGGTCATGAAAACATTGATATGTGAAAAGAGTAAATTTACGATCCTCTTTTTTGCAAATGATTTCATTTCCCATTCAATCAAATCAATTCGATGGGGTCTGCATCAGTAGTACATGAAAGCAAGATCTCCTAGTCTTTCTGTTAGTTTTACTGATCCAATGAAAAAGCATCGGCAATATTTTAAATCTGATTAGTGTAGAATTAATTCTGATTAATTGAATAAGTAACGAATAGCTTATGAAAGGAAAGGAATATGTTTTGAAAATTTAATAAGTAATTCTAAAAAATATATTTGGAGGATCGTGAGGGTATGTTAATAAAAGTCTGTTTTCGTACAGTGCGAACATTTCGGCCATTTATTTGGCACGCTTCAAGGCTGGAGTTACGTGCACTGAAAGAAAACAGGCTTTTACTGACCAACCCTGGCAATTTTCGAAATATATTTTTAAAACGAGGTCAAGAGCAACAAAGATAATAATTCTAATAAACATTAATGGCGTGTAAACCTGTTGGTTTTTGACATTAAATTAGAGTCATTTTTGGGGACTAACGCATAATACTGTAATATACTTAAATATATAAACTACATCGTCAGTGTTCAGGAACAGTGACACGACTGAGAAATCGACATCTTTTAGTTGAATGCTGTTTGGAGAGTGGTACATTTTTAATAGTAAAAATTCCTTCTAGATAGCTTATAAAAAAAAGTCGGCAATCAGAATAAGCACTTTGTCTTTGTCCGGGAAATGAATGGCTTCATTCAGATTCAAATTTAATATGACAATCATGAGATGCTACTATTGCTCTTGTGCTCCGTGGAAGTCAACCGTGAATGTCACCGGGTGCGTTGGCTAAGTCGTTGCAAGAACGAAGACCGAGACATCCAGTGAAACTCTACGCGACGCGAGATGACGCCGGCGCGGCGGCGATGGACTTCCAAACTCAGACGAGCAAAGGTGGCTCAGGGCATCAACTGTCTCTCATCGGGAGGTCCTGGGTTCGATTCTTGACGGTGGTAGGATATCCGACACTAGTTGGTTTGGTCGAATTCAGCCGTCGTCTGGAGATTAATTCTAGCGGCCGGCTACTCTGATCGTTAGTTTTCTGTGGTTTCTCAGATCGGCATAGAAATGGAGCAGTACCCAACAAACCGGACTCGGACCGCGCGCGATTTTTCCTTCCTCTTCCTTACCCCATCCCCCTTACTTACACACACTCACATGCATTTCACTGTCACCTTGAAGAGAGACCAGTCTGGAGCTTAGATCTTGTTCCAGCTGGGGTGATGCCCCACTGGTGGGAGATACCTGGTTGAAGAAAATCCGCGTAAGCCGACATAGATCGGCACCGAATCTCGCTAGCCATTGGGGAAAGAACGCCACCTCCCGTAATTAAAACATGCACCTCACTAATTGTACCAATAATCATAGTAGTTGGCGCGCCAGGAATCACCAATCAATCAATCAATTCCTAACTCAGATAAATAGCTTGCCGGACTTGCCATTACTAGGAAGAGAATGGTAGAGATCACTGCACTCATGAGTGATTTTCATTGGTTACTTGGAGTGAACGACTTGAACTCAGACCACAGACTACCTGCAATTAGTCCTTCTCGATCTTGCCCCTACTCCTACGGGTTAGAAGCTGATCCTCCATTTTGAAATGTCAAGACCCCGGCCAGTCAGAGACCGGCGAAGTGAACGTGCCTGGATGTTCAGTCATGTCGTCGGACTGTTGCGAATTGGAAAGGAAACTTGTGGCGTTATAAAATGTCACAAACTCTCTCGTACTGTTTAGTTTTCTATTCTCTGACATAGTGTGCAAAATGAATGAGAAAGAGAAATGAAGTGATGTGAAGTGCCGTTCTGTAATTAGAAATCACGAGTCTAGATCTTAGAAAAAATATATGGATTAGTCATAAGCATTTAGAATTGTCGTTATTATACTAGTTGAATGCGGCGTCACCGACGTTGTAAACTGTTTTAAAAGTACTTTCATCTGTTAAAAATTTCTAAATGTAATGCATAACTTTGTTCAAATAAGTTCTTACACTCTGGCTTTGGACAAACCAATGAATCATAATAACTGTTATATTCTCATGTCGCGCCATTCTTTTGTTTAATAGTCAGTGTTGCCATCGTTGTGAAAGAAAATTATGGCATCGTGGAGCGAAAATTGTCTCTGGGTACAGGAGTTCAATCGCCGCCTACATAGATCTATATAAGTGGTGTTGGTTTAATTCCTGATCTATGCACTAACCTCGCAGTGCCAGAACACGTTTTTGGAAATTTGTAAGAATCTTCTGATCGGATCCGAAAAAAAAATCAGTTCCCCATCAGGAGACCGAGATGCATCGAATTGAACCTGTCTCGATTGGTGCACGGGACTAACCGTGAGCGACGGATCTGCAGTTACTCAAATACTAAATAGGGATTAATTTTTTGAACTATTTTACTTCTCATGCATTTGTGTAAGTTCTATGTTCGAATGGTGTTTACAACTGGATGATAGAGCTCTAAAATTCTGCTAGAAATTCTAGCAGAAATAATGAGTATCTTTCTCTACCAACACAGAGACTATCAACGCAGCCGCTACTGCTGTTGCTGCTGCCGCCGCCGCCTGTATTTCCATGGCCACGGTCATGGCCATAGCGCGCGGCCGGCCACAGTGGGAGACGTCCGTTCGGGCGGAGACGCGGGAGAAAAGAGAAAGTCTCTGCCGCTGTGGTAACGGAGAGAGTGCACGCTCCAGCCGATAACTACTACAGCGGAGGTCAAAGAAAAACAGTTCATGAGAATGACCCGTTTACGCGCTTGATAGATACGACCACTGCAATGTAAGATCATCTACAATCTCCGTGGTTCATTTACTTAGAATGGCTGTAATCGAATTCAGATAATTCCTTTTGATGGTGTTTTTTTTTATTGTCTCCACGTGACCTAACATTGCATAGGGTGCTCAAATCTTGCTCGATGTTCTATAGTTGTTAATTCCTCGGGCCACCAGTGCAGGATTCGAACCCGTACCCTCGCCACCAGACGTTGAAATCAAATGCACTTTGATCATTTTCCACATTGAGACCAGTACATAGTTGCTAATGAAGGAAGAAATTGAACGATGTATTTCGTTAATGCCCTGTCGTAGAGTTGTTATCGAGTTATCAGATACAACAAAATCCAACGTAATCAAACAAGCATGATTCTTGTCCTCCGAGCGAAGTTAAAACTATTTGAGGTTGAGTTAGAATGTGCAGGTGTTAAACGAGCTGCAGAATATGGTCTTTAAGATTCGAGGAAAGATATTGGGCAGTAAATTCATCATTTGCGCCCATTTTATCAGGCGGTTCTCAAAACTGGAGGTGGACACCTAGTGTTTTACCACATTTTCAATCCCTCTGAGTATGGAGTGCCCCCTTACTCGTATGGACTGACATGTGGATACGCCCTTGATCGCACCTACCAATAGGTATCTTCAACTCTCATATGTTTGGGCTCTGAACCTTGTTAAAGCTATTCTTCTGCTAGACACTACCACTCTTGAGGTTGGACGAGGGAAAAGTGTTATCACTTTGGAGTTAGAAGGAATCGCTACTCGATTTTCCTTTAGTGGGGCTACTGCCACGTCGTGAGTCCGAACCCACCTAGTAACCACCCGGATGAATCCACGCACCATTGCGTTGGGGCTCGCCACATCGGGAAAAACTCGGATCGTCCAGACACACGGGAAAACTGGTGGGCTTTTCTATACTAAAGCTAGAACCTACTCAAGCAACTAAAGCTAACCTACTAAAGCTAGAACCGAGGAAACCTCTCCTCCGACAGGCTGAGTGGCTCAGGACAACTGTCGCTAATTCAGTGGCTCGGATGATGGGACTTGGGGTTCGAGTGCCTATCGGCGGATTTTCGATTTTCGACAGTAGCTACATATCTGGATCAAATTCTACCACTGCCTGAAGGATAATGCTTGCGGCTGCTTGTTCTGATCGCCAGGTTTCTGAGCGACTGTGTGGTTTCTTCTGTCACTAGCAGGCTAATTTCAGAACAGTACCCTGACAAATGGGTCACGACGTATAGGTCGGCGCCGGATCTCTCGTTCCAGAGAGACAGGAACACCGCCACCTCCCGCGATAAAACATCCACTACACACAAACGGAATTAATTATCAAAGCACGATTCACGCTTGACGCGCGCGGGAACATAAAATAATCAATTAATCCCTCTTCCAGGTTTGAGAAGGCATCGTCCTTACCATTACTAGGGATGAATTTTGATGACCTAATACATCGCCAAAAATGAACAATTAGAAGTTCTCGTAAAATACTCGTAAATTTTTTTAAAAATACTCTAGAATCAAACAAAAATGACTTAAACATGTGTACAAAAACAATTTGGACGAACAATTCAAGCTGTTGGATATGTTATTGATGTAATCAAGGCTTCTTCTATTCGTTCAAGTGAACTCAGCTTTGAAACTTTCGGTTTGGACTGTTCTTTAACAGTAAATCTGTCTTTAGTTATCCCAAAATCGTCTGAACCGATAATAGCGCAGATAGGTGTCATATTCACAACGGCTGACATTACAATTTCTCAGCGATGAAATCTAATAGGCTACTATGGAGAAAATTTTTGGCATCTCGTAAATATTATTTGTACCATTAAAATGATATTAAAATAGATAAATTCAGCGAAAAATGACGAATAAAGGTAACAAAATGACATAAAATGGGTCATTTCCTTTTGTCATAACATAAAATTAATTTCTGTACTAAACGTCATTGTTAGGAAGTGCAAAGAAAAATAATGACATTTCATTAAAAATCCTTTCCCTAGTTATCACGTGCGTGGTTTTGTTCCGGGAACCGAGATGGACCCCGACCTCGCCGCCGCTGCCGCCGCCTCCTCGCAGGTGCAAGCGGGTACCCACGTGACACACTTCACGGGAGCCCTTCCGCCGCAGAAAAGCCCTCTTGAACCCGGTCGTAAACGGTCTTTGGACTCGGTGGGGTGACATTCGCCCGGCATAGAATTTTGTCGGTTTGCTCAGAAACCACTTTTTCATTTGGTGTCTGTCAAGGATGGAATATCTGAAAGAATTCAAACCTTGTATTCCTCCGTGTTCATTTAGGAGTAATGTGTTGAGTTCTTGCGTCATGTTTATTTCGCTTTTTAAGTAACTTTCACGCTTTTTAGTACACGTATTTTTTTGTAATGCTGCAAAACTTTGAAGTCGAGAATTCGAGGAATACCTTAGGGAGACCCTGATACTGAAAAAGTGTTCCTCAAAACGTGTGTCTGTTCGTTAGGCCAATTGCCCATGTGTAAGACAGTCAATGTGAAGTAACCCGTTCCTGGCCGTGAAAACTCTTGCAATCGCGTTCAAATAGTACTATTTTTCCATGGTTACAGCTATAATATATTACTTAATCGTTGCAAATAATACGAGAAATTGTGTGCTGTATAGAAACTCTAGGTGGTAATGCGGTTCTGAGTTAAATATGAAATCAGTGGGGTATATTGTTCGCACAAGTGCCCACAAAGCATTGCTAAATTGTGGAAGATAATGTTCACATAAAGGCTAACAGATTTAGTATAATTTACTCTTCCCAAATGATACAGAATGCGAGCTTTGTTTCCACAAGAATTTTTATTTCTCACTTCTAGAGCATATATTTTCATTTATTTATCAAGATAGTGAGAAAATGTCAACTTGTATGATGTAGATGTGAGGTAGACTTATTCGATTATCAACCATTGCAATGAGGAAGAGAAGAGGTGTTTTTCCTTTTGTGTGCCGTACAAACGAGACACCAGTTACATTTCTTTCGCAATTCCAGAACAATTACTCAAGTTTAAAACTGTACTTCACTACACTGTATTTTGATTCTCAATATATATTCTGCTCCACGGACCCAATCAGAATTAAACAGATTGTTGCAAAGAATTAACAATGATTTTCATCGAATCGCTATTGAAAGTCAAATGCGAAAAATATGCATTTTACAACAATTTTCTCACTATATCCTTTTCTTCAATTGAAGTCCACAATTGCTATTTTATTTCAAAGTCTTCCAAATCTCATAAGAGTGACTCGTCTCGAAATGGGTAATGCGATTACACGTTGTGTCACAAGTTAGATTTAGATTTAGATTTATTACTAATTCTGCAAATAAGTTCCAGAACTTGGTGGCAGAATACACTAACTAAACATTACAAAACTTAACAACTATACAAAATTTTACAAATTTTACACACTTTACAAATTAACATAAACATTTCACCGTGCAAGCTTCCATAGCACTCCACTTCACTTCACTTCACTTCACTTCACATCACTTCATTTCACTTCACGTCGCCTCGTCTCACCTCACCATACTGCCAATTACATTTTAATGTGATTCTGACACACTCTTTTCCCTCAACTTCACATCACTGCACTACACGCCACTGCACATAATAATAATAATAATAATAATAATAATAATAGTAATAATAATAATAGTAATAATAATAATGTTATAATAATAATGTTATAATAATAATAGTTATAATATAACATACTTTACATAGGAGGTAATAAGACACATATAAACATCTAGGAATTTAATTTATTTTTAAATTTGCTGACATCATGAGGAAAGGGATCAAAGATTGTCACAGGCAAGTCGTTCCAGTCTCTAATAGTTCGATTCGCGAATGAATATTTCCCAACGTCCGTTTTCTGAATTCTTGTCTGAATTTTGTGCATGTGATCCGCTCTGCCGAAATATGTAGGTTTCCCTAATCGACTTTGAATTTCTTTCCACGGTCGAAAGCCTGTGTACGCTTTATACATAGCATAGAGACGCGATTTCATTCTCCTTGTTTCGAGTGACTCCCATACTTTATTCCTGGTACCCCTGAAAGCAAATTTTGAAGCTCTACGCTGAACCTTTTCTAGATTTCTTTGCTGCAAAAGTCTGTATGGGTCCCAACATATCGCGCCATATTCTAATATGGGTCGCACTAATGACATATATGCCAGTTCTTTGGCACTCACTGAACTCTTTTTGAGAATCCGCATAATAAAATGCAAAGATCTCCATGCTTTCCCTACAACGAAATTTACTTGATTTTCCCATGTCAATTTACTGTCTAGCTGAACTCCTAAATATTTGCAAGACGTGACTCGAGGTATAATATTATTATTCAATTTATATGCGGTTTCATTGTAACTTCGACCCCTACCAAACGTGATGGATTTGCTCTTTGAACTATTTATTTCCATGCCGTTTGTATCCGCCCAGATATGTAATTTGTCCAAGTCTCGCTGCAAAATATTCTCGTCCTCCTCCGAGTTAACAATTCTATAAATTACGCAGTCATCTGCAAAGAGTCGTACATTAGATACTAAACTTGTCGGTAAATCATTAACGAAGGCAAGAAACATGAGTGGGCCGATGACACTCCCTTGTGGAATTCCTGACGTGACGTTTCGCGAAGTTGAAAAGTAATTTCCGATTCGGACCTTTTGTGTCCTGTCACGAAGTAGTTCGTTTATCCACGCTACCACTCTAGTGTCTAAACCCGAATCTATTAATTTCTTTACAAGACGATCGTGTGGAACAACATCAAAAGCTTTGGCAAAATCAATTACAATCGCGTCGACCCTACCACCTTCATCAACTACGTCGGCTAGGTCCTGTAAAAGTGAGACTAGCTGACTTTCGCACGAAAAACCATTCCTGAAACCGTGTTGACCCTGATAAAGCCATTGCTTGTCCTCCCATTCTTTCCTGATATAGCTAGAAATTAGATGTTCCATAAGCTTGCATACGACTGATGTAAGACTTACCGGTCTATAGTTACTAAGTAATGTCTTGTCGCCACTTTTAAAAATAGGCACGACGAGAGCCAGCTTCCAATCTTCCGGTACGCAAGCGTTGTTTATCGATACATGAAATAACCTAATTAAATATGGTATAATAGCCTCTCCACCTAATTTAATGACGTCCGTGGAAATAGAATCCGGGCCTCGTGATTTCCCTCTCTTCATTAATTTTATTCTTTTCCGCAAAGTATTTACATTAATATGAAAAAGACTTCTATCTGACAGTGATGGTATCTGAATACAATTTGACTTTTGCTTGAAAACGGAGCTAAAATACGCGTTAAAAGCATTAGCTTTTTCACAATCGTCCGATATTGGCGAATTATTAACCCGAACAACTGGAATCTCATCTTTATTTCCCTTCCTTCTACGAACGTATTTAAAAAATGCCGACCAATTTTTACTGCCCTCCGCATCAAGAATATGAGTTAAATGATGTTCCTCTGCGATTTTCTTTTCCTTCCTCAAAGCTTTTGAATAATTTCGAAATAATGTCATATGGTTTTCACTACAGTGTCTGTTGCTAAACGCTTCTCTGGTTTTTCTTTTCAACCGTCTGATTTTCGCATTATAATATTCCGGATCGCATTTTGCTTTTAACAATTTACTTGGTACAAATGCCTGCTCGGCATTTACTAGAATATTTTTAAACGCTTCCCATATTTCTTCCATTCCTCCTCCTATACTAAGGAATTCGCCATACCGTTCTCTTAAGTAATTTTGAAACTCTGCTACATTCGCTTTCTTGTATTCCCTCACTAGAATACCTGTCGCAATATTTTTCCTTGAAATACTTAACTGTAAATCAACTAAAACGGCTTTATGATCACTTATGCCTTCTAAAACGTCACACGACAAAAATAAGTCCTTCGGTCTAATTAGGCAAATGTCCAGAATCGCGTCCTGTCGGGTGGGCCGGTCTACTACCTGTGCTAATCCGCTGTCCCAGACAAGTCTGTTACAGCATAAACAGCATAAACAGCAAGTTACAATCATAAACGAGAACATTCATGAATGATTTGTAAAATGTCTGCGAAAACAGGTAATCTTGATTTTCTTGTGATGAGCATATCTAAGATGATATTTAGCAGATTACATTTTAGAACTAAGCTATGTTATTGTCGCCACTCGAAGCGGAGCTCCATTTCAAGGACTGTTGTGCGGCAAGTGGCAGTCGCGTGCGGCGCCATATCAGCTGCATCTCATCTCATCTCATCTCACCTCACCTCACCTGAGGCACTTTGATAACGCGTGACGAATCAGGAAATATCCCACGTTTGGGCGCTGAGGGGAAAAAATTAACAAATAATTTTTGTCTTCAAAATTACTCGGCTTGCGTGAGCAGGAGAGAAGGCTCAGGTCAACAACCGATATCACTGCAGATCCTTTGACTGAGAGGTCCTAGGTTCGAATCCCGACGATGGCAGAATTTATGACACTAGTTTGTCAGCTAGGCAAAATTCAGTCGCTGTCTGGTGAAGAATTCTAGAGGCCGGCTGCTCTGATCGGTAGTTTTCCGTGGTTTCTCCGATCAACATCAGGCGAATGCCGGAGTACTCTAACAAACGGGCCACGGAAATCGCGCGATTTTCCTTCCTCTATCTTGTCCTATCCTCTCCCCTTACACACTCTTACACTAACATGCACTACACTACCACACATGCCGAGAGAGTAAGAGTGTGTAAGGGACGAGGATAGGACAAGGAAACGGAAGGAAAGAACGCGTCCGTTGCCCGTTTGGTAGGGTACTGCTCCGGCATTCACCTGGTGTTGATCGGAGAAACCAGGGAAAACTACCGATCAGAGCAGCCGGCCTCTAAAATTCTCCTCCAGACAGCGACTGAATTCGACCTAACTGACAAGCTTGTGTCCATAATCTTGCCACTGTCGTGACTCGAACCTAGGACCTCTCGGTCAGAAGCACTGCAGTGACACCAGTTGATGCACTGAGCCACCTCTCCCGGTAAATTCTTCGTTTCGACTGAAAAATGTGCCAAAGAAATTTAAACTAGCCGGGATTATCATGATCCCCAAACCCGGAAAACCATGAAAAGAAGTAACATTTTAAAGATCTATCTCTTTGCTTCCAGTGCTTTATAAGCTTTTCGAAAAACTAAAGCGACTCAAAATAATTATAGAAGAAAGAAAACGTATCCCCTCTCATCAGTTTGGGTTTCGAGAAAAGCATTTAACTATCGATCAAGTATACCGTATTACAGATGTCATTGAAAAAAGTAGAGAAGAAAAGAAGATATGCTCAGTTATATTTTTAAATATTGCGCAGGCTTTAGATAAAGTTTGGCATCGCGGTCTGGAATTCAAAATGAGTAATGTACTACCAAAATCATGTAGTTTAATCCTTCAGTCATACATATCTAATAGATATTTTAGAGTTAAACAAGAACATACATATACCACATTCCTTGAAATTAAAGCAGGCGTCCCTCAAAGAAGCGTATTAGGAACTATCCTGTACTTGCTATGTATAAGTGGTATATCCAGTTATAGAGGAACAACAATATGAACGTTTGCAGATGACACCGCTTTGTTATCCACTGGAAGAAATATGGAAAAGGCAACAAATAAATTACACAATGCAACAAACATAGTTGCAAAATAGGCTCGAAAATGACACATGAAACTCAATGAGACCATGATCCATCATGTAAATTTTACCAATCGTAAATGTGAGGTACTTCCAATAAGGATCATTGTCAAAGTCGTTCCAGTAGCAAATTCGGCGAAATATTTGGGCACGACTTTGGATTCAAATCTGCACTGGAAGGAGCACATCAAAATAAAGAAAGCGGAACTCAATTTGAAAATCCATAAAATGTACTGGTTATTGGGAAGAGACTCTCAGTTGCCCGTTTATAATAAATTATTAATATACCAACAAGTGTTAAAACCAAAATGGACGCATGGCATACAGCTTTGGGTTTGTATCAGGAAAGTTCATGTGCAAAAAAATACAGAAAATTCAGAATAAGATAATACGCAATGCGGTCGATTCACCTATTTATATGCGAATGAACCGTCTACATCGTGACTTGAATATAAAGACAGTAGAAGTAATTAAAGAGTATGCAATAAAACAGCAGCGACTTTACTGAGTCCCAAAAACATTGAACCATCAAAACGTCTCCATTCGACTGGAAAAATAAAATTAAAAAGGAAGAAACCTTCTGACTTTCTGTGGTGTGATTTATTTTCTAAATGAACTTTAGTGATTTCTGACGATGACCAAGTGTATCACAAAATCTATTTGTATGTATATTGTTAGATGTAACACTTCTTATATGTATTGTAGTTGTGTTAATAAATAATTTTTAAAAAATAGTGACAACTTGTATGACGAAATAACCAGATAGCGACAAACGACATCTACCAATATTCCTTATGAATTTTTATGTAGTGCGCTCTCTATTGCCGACAATTAGATTGCTTAGTTTCTAAAATAAGTTGCCGGTATTTACAGGTCTATTTTGAAATATAATTTGAAACCGTTGAGAACTTGTTCGATATAGATGTGTTTTGGGGTACGAAAATATGAATGTAATCATTAAAATAGTAACTTAATTTTTTAAGGAGTATTTATTAAAGTTTGTTTTCAAATAACCCAGGTGATATAACACAGTTTATTCTGTAATACAACAGTAACAAATAATTCAGTACGACACGGTGGCCGTGTACATGAAACGGTAATCGCGGCGGCTTACAATCGTCGGGTGACGTATCCATAGAGCGTTCAAGCATTTGATTGCTGTACAGAGCCTTATGGAGTATTGCCCTCTCTTTCTATCCAATACAAGTTTACATAAGACTCTCTCTTTCTATATCAAGCCACGTTGCCAATTCATGAAGAAGCTCGGAATACGACTCTGTCATCCTGTTTCTAACGCAAATATTCAACATGTTTACTCAACGATAGCTTCAATTCTGTTGATCTTAGACAAATGAGTTTTCTAACAGTTATTCCCAGAACTTCTATAAATTTGATGGTTATTTTGTAATTGAGTTTCATGGTTTAACTACGAAGAAATTAATTATAAATGATTGCCGTGTGCTTACTTCTACATTTTGTCGTCCTTAAATTTTCACCATGCGACAAACTTTTTTATTATTGAAGAAAAGCACAAACATCCAGCGGATGAAATGACAAGGGAAGTCCAAATTTTGATATGAGACCAACCACATTTCCGTGTGAATCATGCTTCTTGAGTTAGACGGTGATACTCGTAAAAACAATATTCAGTGCGCTCGGAACGAACATCTCATGTCCTTCGGTGATACGTCTTAGTGATTCTAAACTGGCGATGGGGAAAGGAAAAGTAGAGTACTTATTTTTTAATTTAACTTATTACAGTGAAATACATATAAACATATTTAAAACTAGTGGTGCTAAAACAGCACGTACTTTCTTGCCTTTAGTAATGGTTATGTTACACTATTATACCACAATTTATCTCCGAATTAACACATCTCAGTCACCATTTTTTGTAAAACTCATTTGAAATCGTACAACATTTGGTGCAAAAATTTAATACTTCCAAACAATACTTTTTGTTCAAAACTTTAAACGAAAATATATTTCTGGCATTGAATTCATTGTATAAGATATACGATGCTGATAGCAGTGGCAAACAAATGTAAATAGATCGAAATATATGAGAGTAATTATTTAACACTATTATATTATAATATTCTACAAATATATAAAAGTATTAGTTTACATTAACGCGAACGAAAGGCAGCCATCATCGCCTTTTGTTATCAGTGAGGAGTTACAACAATGTTACAAGTACCAATGACCTCTAATTCGTGTAGAATTCACATTTTGCCTATTGTCATTGTCGATACCGCAAGAAAATGAAAATGGATAGAAAAATATAATAATTAAAACTACTATATTTATATTCATGAAAATTACTCTATTTTAACATGCATTACTATCCATTCTCAGATCTTATTAAGAAAATCAACATTTTTTTGACAATTTACCATTCAACATATCTTTGTTTATTCCAGTTTTTTCGTTCAAGTGGTATGCGATTTATTCGTGGCTGCCGGACATTGAAAGAGAGGTGCATCAGCCGTCGGCATAGATTTCGACCTTGGGGTCGCTTCTCTTTCAAGGCGTAGGCCGTAGGGGAATTCAATCTCTCCCGACTCTCTGAGCGTGGGAAGGTGTACGAATATGGCTTCAATTCACATGTCTCACTGCCCCGTGCTGAAAATCATAACCCCTCGACCAGATACGCATTGCTCAAAGCCATGCGAGATATCAGAAAGTCATAGTACTGGGTTGTGGCACATTGTGCGTTGAAAATCGGCGATCAGTCCGAATGCAGCCAATAAGGTGTGTATTTTTCAACTCAGAAGCTGTCAATGAAGTGTTTAATATTTATTTGAAGGTGATTTCTTCCATAAATACGCTATATGTTAATGTATTTTGATAATTATAATAGTCATGCTCTACAAAATTGAAGCGTTTTTTGTAAGTGAAAATTTCATTACTTGATAATTATTTTACTGAAACTCATATAACATTTGAAAATGATTCAAAAGTACATTAGAATTCGGCTATTCATTATAGGAAACCGTAAAGAATCTTACAATGTAAAGGATAGTTTCTAATTTTTAATTAAGGAATACCGTATAAAAATGTCAAAAATGTTCTGAAACTTGTATATTACAATAATTAATTGTATTCGGATTATTCATAGATGTGTTCGACCTTATCATCAGCATAGGTAACGCGTGGAGAATTCTGCGCTTTGACGAGCAGCACGCAATGAAACGTCTGAATTATAATTGTCGAAAAAAAACTATTTGCAATGGTTCATATCAAATTTTAATTTATTATTATGGATTTTTAAAAGTGTTAAACACGCTGGTAAAATTTCACGTCAATCTGAGTATCAGCATGGCGAGTGTTGCGCGAAAGCGCTGTGTGAGAAGTGGCAACGCTGTCCTCCATAAGCGCTGTACTGCAATCAAATGCTTAAACGCTCTATAACTTGAGCCTAATGAGCGCTGGCTCGGCCGTGAAGCCGACCGGGGGAGCGGTAGCTCAGTGCATCAACTGATGTCACTGCAGCGCCTCTGACCGGGATGTCCTAGGTTCGAGACCTGACGGCGGCAGGATTTTCGTCACTAGCTTTTCAGCTATGTCGAATTGAATCGCTATCTGGGGGAGAATTCTAGCGGCCGGCTGCTCTGATCGGTAGTTTTCCGTGGTTTCTCCGATCAACACCAGGCGAATGGCGGAGCAGTACCCTACCAAACGGGCCACGGACCGCGCACGATGTTTCCTTCCTCTTCCTTGTCCTATCCTCTCCCCTTACACACATACTTACACTAACATGCACTACACTACCACATATTCCGGGAGACCGGTCGGGAGCTTAGAACTTGTCTCGGCTGGGGCGGTGCCCCGCTGGTGGGAGAGTCCTGGTTAGGGGGAAACCCCACGAGCCGGCGGTAGGTCGGCGCCGGATCTCGCCATGCAGCGAAGGAAGATCACCACTATCTCCCGAGAAAACGCATGCACTACACTAACGGTACTAATGACCAAAGCAGTTGACGTGCCCGGAAACACGAAAATATCAATCAATCAATCAATCGGCCGTGAAGGCCGAGCGGCGGAGTGCCTCCAGGTGGACGGACGCCGAGCCGGCGCGCGAGGCCTCATTCACAATGCGAACTTAAACGTATCGTAATGCCGTAAACTTAGTAAAATGTTCACATAAAAACAAGCTATGCACATAACAACGGAAACTGCAACGCAAGTTTCGCCTCAACCAATCTCATTTCAACATACTGAAGCTTGATCGATTCGTTTCTAGCGTGGTGGAAAGATCTTTTTCAACGTGGTTTCTAGCTTTTTCTTCGATTTTCTCATCTATTTGGCTTGATATATAAATGCGATTGGCTGTTGTGTTAATGTCCGCATTTACTTTATTTTATAACATGGATTTTCTTGTACGAAATTCACGTGTAATTTGTCGAACGTAATTATTTTATTCGCCTCGTCATGTTGAAGTCAGAAGAAAAATGGCCCAAATTCTTACTTTGAATTCACTACTCACATCAAAACCGTTCGCTAACTAGTTCAGTACATAACAGAAATGACATAACCACAAACCTGAACAATATGAAATCCATCATGTTTGTTTCTTTCATGCTGCTCTCTGATTGGTCTTTGGTAGAATTCCGACGTAAACTAAACGCAAATGCTTGGTTCTTGTGAACTCTTAAGTTTACGGCTTTACGTCTACGGTTACCTCAAGGCATTGTGAATGGTCTCGCTTGGTAGAGAGATTTTGCACGCCGTAGCGGGCAGTACTATCCATCATCTGCACAAGCGCAGATGCACTAAAGTGGTGCGAAACTTTAACTGCGCATGCGTAGAAGATCGATAGTGTTTTAATGTTCGAGCGTGCACAAACTCTCTAATAACTCATTTCTAGGTTTTGCGGCTACGTTACTTTTACGTTTACGTTTACGTTTACGTTTACGTTTACGTTTACGTTTACGTTTACGTTTACGTTTACGTTTACGTTTACGTTGCGAATGAGGCCTGACTTGGCGGTCGGTAGCTGCAGTGGCGCGGGCTGCGCCCGCGAACGTGACGTCACGGAGTGACCGGGCTTCCAGGCGAGTCCGGTAGTGGGGGACTGCGCAAAGGACGGCTGGCCTCGCGGAGCAAGGAGCCGCACACAGAAGCGTACCTTGTCACGTGCCATGTCGTGCCACAAAACCAGTTGAACGTCCAAATGACGTCAGAAAGACATCGTTGTACTAATGTGGCAATCAAGAACCAGTAGAAATAATTCGGTGGCATTGTTGGCACTATATACAGAGAGAAGGCAGAGATTAGTGACGAATGCTCTGAGTAAAAGCAAACAGGATAATTGTGATTTGCCCCAAAACACCAGAAATCCCTTTGAGGGATCTTGAAACAGCAACTGAGCAAAACTTTGAGAAACGCAAAATTCCCGTTCAAAACGCGTTAAGAAAATCAATTGTCGTTTTGGAATCTAAAACAAACACCTTGAATTTTTTTGAAAACAGACATGCAAATTTGATAACAGACATAGAATTTGTAGACCTGAGAAAAATACAGAATTAGATAGAGCCAGAAAACGTCATTTGACATTGAAAAAACGTCAAGAGCCAATCTGAACAGAAAAGATAAAGAGGAATTAATTCGCAGTAATACATATGAAAATACAAAATTCAACCTTGAAGCAAAAAGAGGACGCCCTTTGCTATATGAATATTAGATAAATATCACGTCCATGCGGTTACTGTCAACTTAGTCAAAGCGCGAAACGCCGATCACAAGAAGCACAGTGATTCAACAAAGGGATTGATTGAGCAGTGAATTGTGAAACTGAACTGTGATTCAATATTTGTAACTGTAACAATTTGATATTTGAAAATGTTAGCATCCGTTTTAGGACCTAAAGAAGTGTTTGGCGTTAAGGCTGCTCAAAAGGAAATTCACTAGCCGAATTTGTTTACTACGCTCCGCGAAGTCACGGAGGTTAAGCGAATTCGAGATTCGCGGGTTTTGTATTTGGGAGACTGGCTAGGAACCCTGGGATCTAACGGCACCGAGTCCCTGACCGAAGGGATAAAAGACACTCTCTAACTGCGACATGACGAGACTTGACAAAGGCACTAACGGTGGGTTACTCTACGGAAAGCGCTGAACGCTCAACAAGGATTCAAGTGATACTTTGCGTCAACGATGTCGCAACAAATTAAAAATTGTACTTTACTCATGCACCTGGAATCTTGTGTCACACAGCCTGGCCCTGACTGGTTTGTAGGTCCGTCACATCAATTAATTTCATCCGTTAATGCTGGTATTAAAATTGAAGATGATGGAAATCAAAAGGATATGACACATAACCCATACGCCATCAGATCTGCAAGATATTAATCAACTGCCTTGGAGTAATTCCACGTCAATTCGCACACTCAAAAAAACAATTTTTTTAACGACTTACATTTTTTTAGATACCTCCTAGTCAAAACTGTTTTTAGGACAGTTATGCACAAAAACTATGCTAAAAGTTTGCTTTCTTAGCATGCACAGCGTGATAA
Organism: Teleogryllus occipitalis; assembly: GCA_011170035.1. Taxonomy (NCBI): domain Eukaryota; kingdom Metazoa; phylum Arthropoda; class Insecta; order Orthoptera; family Gryllidae; genus Teleogryllus; species Teleogryllus occipitalis. Next base: position 29,997 of record BLKR01005802.1, read on the forward strand.
AAGTTCAACTTTTAGCACTAGTGCTGAAAGTGAAACAACGCTCAAGTGTTCAGAGAAGTCTGTGAATGCATTAAAGAAAACAAAATACTTTTGTCTGATCGCATCAACTACTACTGATCGTAATGTATCATTAAGTGATTTGTATATTTGAATTAAAATAAAATTAAAGTCCTTCAGAACTGTCTAAAAATAGTGTATAACTCACACGGTTTTTTTATTTTACGCCAAAAAAACAGTTAAAAACTGCGTATGACGTGATTTTAATTTTCTTGTAGGATTGCGCCACTCTGTCTATCGGCCTCGTGTTGCAAGCGTTCCTATTCGCACTTTCACCTCTCGTATCATTAATAACTATTTTGAGATCTAGGGTTGAAGATACGTGACACGTATTCTTTTTTTCTGTAATCCCACTTTTTTAGTAATACTTTTGGGGGAAGAATGCTACGCGCGCTAATGTTTAAACATTTATCATGCATCAACAGTTTTCTTCAGAATTATACAGCTATACGTAAATTAAACCTAGAAAAATGTACTTTCATGTGATATAAATTATATACATAAATAATGTTTACAAAAATTATATTTACATTTTAGTTTTTATAATACAAATTTTCATACAAGACCGGCACTTAAATTTTTTTTTTTTACTCATGTATTTCTACAGTAATGTCATATATAAGTCAGCCAAATTTCAAAATAGGACAGAGAAATAACATTAAAAAAAATGGTTGATCTGATTACGTAGGCTGCCCGCCCGCTTGCCCAGCCGATTGGCCACTCGCACCACGGGGCGTCAAAAACACGACGTCCAAACAAAGCCAGTATGTCATGTTATGAATCGTAGAACTACGCACACTCGCAAATGCAAGGATTCTGACGAAACTCTACTCTTAGTTTTATTTGTAAACTGATACTACTAGGTATCCCTAAAAGAGCGAGCAGTCTTCTTTTTTAGATACACTGAGACAGTTGTGAAAACAGGTAACCAAGGAACACGCGAGTTGTTCTGTAAAGTTAGTGACAACGGATAGCGTTACAAAAATATCAATATTATTGTTATTTCTTTAACTTAATACAAAAAATATAATTGCAGCTGAAGTGCAAGTTTACGTTGTTATCCCAATTACAACATGAATTACAAATAATTAACATAAGCGATGCTTTAACATTCCTTCGAAAATTTTGAAAATTAATATCGTCTCGAAAAAAAGTCTTTGGAAAATGTGGGGGGGGGTCGTTCTAGTTCGTTCGTTCGTAGTAGTACGTTCATTCTGGTACGTAATAGTACGTTCGTTCAAGAGGGGTTTTCATTAAGATTTTCGAGTTATTAGAAAGGGGAGGGAGATGGGGAAAAAAGCCCATTTTTGCGAAGGAGCATATTTTTTAATGATCTTTAAGTGCCAAGCCAAATATTCTCTGCTGTACAACTGTTTCTTTACAATTAGAGACTCAAATGAGCATGAAAATGGAAAATAATATTGATTTTAACTACGATATTTAATGAACTAATTACGAATTAGACTCCATAAATCTAAAAGAGTAAATATACTGGTAATAAGTATCGTCCGTCAGCTTCTTGGTCAATGACCCCTATCTCGATCAGGCTTTTAGTCTAGTTCCCCTGATCCCTTGAGCAGTTGCTGAGATTTCCCTTTGGTCTGATTAGGGGCATAAATGTATCTTCAGTATTTGTGCATGTTTTCCCGAGATCGTTTGGGAATATAGTAATTCAAATAATCGTTCTCCATGTTCTCGTGGGAATAAGTTAATTCCGTCGCGAAGGGCATGATGAGGGATAATAGCAGCCGCATAAGTTATTAGGGACTGACAGGACCATGTACGGGGACCCGAGAGTCTGGGGGCAGATTAATAAAAGTAAATTTTACTATTAAATAAGGAACTCTTGCCTACAAAAAATGTGATCAAATAAACCAATTATTTGCTGAGAGTTACTTCAACATGTTATTGTAATACATCTAGTTACTATTGCTTAACGCCACCTCTCGGGACAATCGTTGGCAATAATTCGATGAAGGCTACGTCTTTCATGAGCTTATGTTGAACGTTTCAACATACGTTTAAAATGAGTGAGATCCAGGATAAAGTGAAGATTAAATTAAAGGGACGAGTCGCTGCTATGAGTTCGCATTCTAACAAGACTCCAGAAATAAAACTTTTTTGTTTTATTTATTATTTTTTATTAATTATTTAATTAAATATTTATGCATTCTTTGTGCATTGTCCTACTCATAATTTAAATCTTGTGCTTAATGATGCCAGGAATGGGATATTAGAAGTTCAGATATTTTAAAGTTTTCTCGAACGAATTTAAGTTTTCTCTCGTCATAGCATTAATCGGTGGAACATATTATAAACCATGAAGGATTTAGATAAAATGAGAAATATTCTTACATTAAAACGAATTTTGTCCTTCAAGATCGACATCACGGAATGACAATAGCTATAAGATTTGGATATTTTAATATTTTGTCAGCTTTAAAAGAGTTACATTTTCTTACAAAATATCTTAAGCAAATGAAGCCCGTAACTTGAAAAAAGAAATGTACCGTTTTGAATTAGTTTTCTATGTAGTACTACATTCCAAAACATCAACTAACACTGTTTCGAAATAACTTCAAAGCCCTAATTTGCATTTGCGAATGACACAGGATGAATTCGATTAAGCTTATGAAGAATTGAAGACTATTCGGAACCACTATGATGATTTGAAAAATGATGCAATAGAATTATCCAATGTCTGCAAAGTAAAAGTGAAATTAAGCGATAAACGAGTGAATAAAATGAAACATTTTCAACTGAGAGTTCCCGTAGCTCAAGATTGCACTTCTCCCCATACATAAAGCAACCGCACACCCGGCCATCATACTTGTGAGTGGTTGACATACCGACCAGTAAAAACGGTCAAGAATAAATAATAATAATAATAATAATAATAATAATAATAATAAATAATAATAATAAATAATAATAATAATAATAATAATAATTTACATAAAATGTAATAAAATTCTATATCTCTTAAATATAGAATATGTCAAGTATTCTATCGCATAGATTGATTTCATTTCATTTCATTTATTTAACGTCAAAAGACAAAAAAACTTTTATGTGACGTATGAGAGAGAAGTACAATCTGTAAACTTTCTTGTAGTTCCAGAATACCTACCCTACTTCTTTGCTTCTTCGTTCATTTTTAAAGAAGGTAGTAAGTTTATTTCACCTACTAGATATTCTAACAGTGATATTGAAATGATGCAATTAAATCGTCGTAGGGGTAGCGGTCACCAGAGCAATTGATATATTTCCTACTCTGGCGGATAGATAGTTAATAAGAAATATTAAATATGTTTCACTCTTTTAAAGCTTGTCGATGATATTGTATGGCCAGGTTGAATGAATGGGCGTTGTAATTTGAGTTATCAAAGACTTGACCCACGTTCCTGTCGTAAGACCCCAAATTACCATGTACAGAACAAAAAGTTAAACAGAGGCTCTTCATTGTCAAATATAACGATGACCCAATATTGATTACATTGAATTACAATAAGAACTGAATTACATTTCAATTGTTCGCCGCGTAAAGCTGCAGTGTTACAAGCATTCACCAATCGAATAGACAATCTATGAACACATGTTGGTGACCATGAGCTGCGAGCTGCCCAAATGCACAGTACTGTCAAGCTAAAACAACCATGTCAACATACACCGAATAAAATCTCTAATAATGTTTTGATAATTAGTTCCCAACATTTCCAATTTATTGCCACATATCTTCGATGGGAAAACAAGTGTCAGCTGGCTTGACGCAATACTAGCACACACAGTTCAATCCAATCCGGAGCTGGGGGGAAATTGCCGATAATTTATTGCTAATTAATTGCTACATTTTATAACTGATTGCCACCTGTTTTCAGTACGAAAATGAATACTCACCTGCGTTCTACAAAATGAAGTATATTTAATAATAATTAATACAGGTAAGATCGACTATTTTAAATGAATTACCATAAGTTTCAATTAGAATTAAACGTTAATTTATAAATAATTTTTAAAATATTTTAGAAATTATACCTTTTACTGTCTAATATATGAATGTAAATAAATACTAAGCCAATGCCGGGTAGTTAAGCAAGTTATTTAATAAAATATGAATTTCGACCTATAGCTTCGCCACACATCTTATCTTGTGGCCTCGCAATGTCATAAATGATGTCCTCTCTTCGAAACAGTACTTTCTTAACATTTTCATTGTTTAAGTTTTTCTAGTCGAACTAATTCTTGCGTTACGATAGTTACATTGAAAAGGATCTAACCAAGTAAGATGGTAAATACTGCCCCAAGCGAATTGAAGTAAAATCTATTGAACAATAATTCTTACTGAAAATAAAAATATTGTACTGGATCCCAACTGTACAACACTTCCTACACAACGAAAAGCGATTTTATTATACAATTTAATCTCTCATAAGCCTTTATCCTTAGACCAAAATAATACAAATAGTTCAAAAACGTGCAGTCCACAATTCATTTTTTCAAATATTTGGATTCCATATTCGAATTTTTTTATAGTAGTAAATTGTTTAAAGCGTTAAGTCATCTCACGGCCGTTCCACTTATTGGATCTCCAAAAAGTTCTATTTGTTTCATTTGATAGGTGATTACAATTTGTGGACAGTGAAAATTACTTTTTTTAAGTAACATTAACTGACTTGAAAAAACACAAACATAAACAAAAAAGCAAGAGAAACAAAAACCGAAAACGTAATAACAGTTCACAATTGGTATCTTATTCTTAAATATTGGATGAAATTCAAAGAGATATGTTTTTATCATTTCCACATCTGAGGATCTCCAGAGGAGTGGAGTCACTCAGCAGAGGATGAGAAAGACCATTGTGACGTGCAGGCAGACGCATTACGTTAATTTTATTGCCGACCACATTATCATTTGATGAAAAATGCTCGCATTTCTTAAGAAATAGCATTGAACTATCCTTACCCCCTACTTGTACTATCTTCCTTGTACTATCCTTACCTCTTACTCATACACACTTCCACTCACTTGCAGTACACTACCACATATATCGGGAGGTCTGTCGGGAGCTTAGAGCTTGTCCCAGCTGGGGCGGTGCCCCGCTGGTGGGAGAGACCTGGTTACGAAATATCCCCGCAAGCCGACGGTAAGTCGGCGACGGATCTCGCCATACAGTGAGGGAAGATCACCTCCGCCTCCCGCAATAAAACATGCACTACACTGACGAGAGTAATGACGTTAGCCGTTGCGTCCAACAATCATTAATCAATCAATCAGTTCCCTAAGGGCGGCTCCTCTGCCGTCCCACGTGCTCCCTGGACCCCTCCAGCCGGGCTGCTGCAGTGCCCTGCGCGGAGCCCTGCGCGGAGCGTAGGGCGCAGCCCTTGCGCGGACTGAGGGAAGGGCGAGGTCAGTGACCGGCCGTGACCGCCAAGGGCAGAGGCTGGGTGCCGCCCATCGACCGCTCCATCCTGCCCCCCCCGTCTCACCCTCGCCCTCAGGCCTCGCCCTGGGCCAATATTGCCCCAGGACCAGAGGCAACGCAGCCCGCATCTCACTGCTGCCAGATCGAAGGCGAGTGTGCGAGGATATGGATGTCTTGCTGGGCAGAAAATCGATTTTACCGTCTGGATGAAACGAAGATCATTTCAGTAATTTTACTATGAACATGTCGTTTAAACCTTGAAAATAGTTTCCCAATGGAATCTTTAATATATTTGATATACATTAAAACTGTAAAATATTATCTATCGCTTTTCCGATTCATGGCTATTTCAAGGCTGTTTCACATTCCTTACATTCTGTAATGCTTATTTTATACAGTATTATGTTGACTTTTACTTTTTTATAAATATTGTAGAGAAAGTATTTAAATATTGCACAAAAGGCGACGACTTTTTCGACCAGAAAACTCGTTGTGTAGGTTCCTTATGACAAAATAGTGGATCTATCTACCTACTAAATACCGTGAATTTCGTTCTTAAATACTTAGTGTAGTCATGATGTGCCTTCACCACAGTGACATCAGTTGATTCCCTGAGCCACCTTTGCCAGAGTCTTATTGTGCAAATGTATATTAGGCTTACACTTATCATAAACAAAACGCTTCACACAGAAGGACCCGACCGATCCCTGCTAACTTGGCTGGTATATTGCACACCATGCTTAGCCAATGATTCCTTTTTCACAGTCGGCTGCACTGTTGGGGGTGGGGTCACGGACACGACATCGGAACCACTGGCTGACATTACACGGCTCCAAACGCCTGTGACGGCCTTTGCGAACATGAGATATTCTTAAAAAACGAAAAAAGTAATATTTTTCAATTTTTCCCTTTTTTTGTTGGTTTTAAGAGTCAAAATCGGATATACATGTCTGAACAAATCCTTGTAATATTTTTATCATTTATAGAAAATTGCAAGGATAATTTAAATCAATATGCATAGGCGTAATGATCTTAAAAATGTAAACTTATAGAAGAAGTTTTTTTCTTTTGTACGGAGTACTCAGGCAAAATTGATTTAAATCCTACGAAAACTTGCTTTTTCTACACTTCAATTACGATTTTCAAAATTAAAAATGTGTATCCCAGATCCCAGGGCAGATTTGCATATCTCATTGCATTATCCCTTTGCGCCATAAAGAAGCTTGCGATTGAATGACATTCTCCCTCTTTCCTTCCAGCTCCTGACTTTGAAAGGGCATTACATATAAATCACAGTATTCAAGCGCCGGGCTTCCCAGACAGGCAAGCAGCTCCTACGGGCGCTGTTTGACCAAGAGACAATACGAATGAACATGGCGAGCGCATTGTGTCCGTTCTAATGATAATTCGCCTTGACCGCGAGGTCCTAGGTTCGAGTTCCCACGGTGCCACGATTATCGACACTAGCCAGATAGCTAGGTCGAGTTCAGCGGCTGTCTGGAGGAAAATTCTAGCGGCCGGCTGCTCTGATAGAAAGTTTTCCGTGATTTTTCCTATCAACACTCGTAGAATGGGGGATCAGTACCCTAAAAGACGAGTTACGGACCGCGGGAGATCTTTTCTTCTCATATCAGCATATATTCAACATATATTATTCCGACTGAGGCGGTACTCCGTTGGTGGGAGACACCTTGTTGGGGAAAACACCGCTAGACTACGTATAACACCGGATCTCGCCAACGAGCGGGCGAAGTTCACCGTGACATCCCACCAAAAAAACTTGCAGTACACGTGCGGAACTAATGTCCGTAGCAGTTGATGGGCCCGGAATCACCAATCATTCAATCAATCAATCAATCGGATGATGTGTTTCCGTCCCAGTTCCAGGGCCGAGGCGAGAATGTGAGGCCGGTAGGTTGATTGATTGATTGTTGGTGATTCCGAGCGCGTCAACTGCTAAGGTCATTAGTTCGGTAAGTGTTGTGCGTGTTCTTTCATCTTGAGGTGGCGGTAATCTCCCGCTGGATGGCGAGATTCGGCGCCGACCTACCGTCGACTCGGGGATTTTCCCCCTCAATAAGGTATCTCCCACCAGCGGGACACCGTCCCACAAGTTCTAACCGAACGGTCTCCCGGTATGTGTGGTAATGTAGTGCATGTTAGTGTAAGTGTGTATGTAAGGGGTGACGATAAGACAACGAGGAGGAAGGAAAGATCGCGCGCGGTCCGTGGCCCGTTTGTTAGGGCATTCTGCTCCGGCATTCGCTTGGTGTTGATCGAAAAAAACACGGAAAACTACCGATCAGTGCAGCTGGCCGCTAGAATTGTCCTCCAGACAGCGACTGAATTCGACCTAGCTGAAAGCTAGGTTCGAAAGTCCATTCGCGGTCGGGACTCGAACCTAGGACCTCCCGATCAGATGCACTGCAGTGACATCAGTTGATGCACTGAACCATCGCTCCCGGTGGGCCGATAGGGGGAAGGGCCTGAGACTGAAGGTGACGACCAGCAACTGGCTTTCCCTGCATCCGACCACCGGCATCCGTCCGCCACTTGCTCTGACCTACAATCGGTCACTGGCGGATGAACTCTTTGATTTATATTTATATTTATTTTGTCAAAACAGTAAAAACTATATGTGACATATGGGAGAGATCATCTGCACACGTTTTCTTGAGTTTTAGAATCCCTTCCCTACATTTTAACTGTAAATAATTGAATGATGAAATAAAGTGAATGAAAAACAAGAAAGAGAATAAATAATAAATTTAAAAAACCGCGAAATTAGCAACATTTGAAAAACTGGATACTTTCCTTCCCGAGTTTTAGAAAAATTATTTGCATTGGTTAACGAACTCTAGATTTGATTTTTCTGCATTGCTAACAAAATAGGAATTCACTCCCAGCTCTACTCCTACCACTTCAAGTAAAAAGAGAGTTCAACAAAACGTGCGCATAGTGAAGCTACATTTATGTCCAAAAGCAAAACAAGGGACTATCTCAGCATTTGCTCAATGGATCATGGAAACTGGACCAAAACCTGATCGAGGTCAGAGTCATTGACCCGGAATCTGAAGTATACTTCGGATACTGATCCGGAATCTGACTTTTTACAGGCATATTAAATCTGTTTTTAAATTATACAATACAAATGTACGTCACGAAATTTGTCATAAAATGTGATTTATAACAATGAAATGGTCAATAAGGCCGCCTTGAGCGGTAACAAGGCAAGATAAGAGATCAATAAAATCGAAATGGTATCCAATTTAAATCCACAGAACTCATTATGTACTACAAACATAAAAACAAGAATATAAAGGGCAACCAGTAATGTGTAATTTACATGTTTTGAATTTTTAATAAAATTGTTATTGAAACAAGAAAATAGTGCCGGTCAGAAAGGATGTTTCGTTTCGGTTACGCCATGTTCCTTCTTTTTAGTACTCTTATCTCCAATTTTTTTCGTGGTTGAACCTCCGAATGTATCGCAAACGTGGGGAATCTTTAATAAGTATTTAACGACATAATTATTGTAGTATATTATTCCTATTTGGGATTGAATAATGAACAAACGAGGACGATAGGCAGTCAACCTACATTGTAATAAAATCATATGATAAGAATATCACACGTTATATCCACTTTATAAAAATTCGAATGAACTATAATTTTTCGTTAAATTTGACTATTCGTCCTGCGCAAAGTGGCATCCTGATTTAGACTGGAGTTTATACGAAATCATGAATTAGTTCTAATATTAGTTACATTACGAAAATTATTGTTGCTCAAAGTGGGCCATGGATAATTACAACATTTATCACGTAATATATCTTATTACGACGCTGATCAGTTTCGTAAAGTTTGGTTTTAGACAACAGAAGTAAACGACATTTTTTAAAACAATTCATTTTTTTGTTTGTAAAAAAGGAAGTACATATTTTTATCCCAATAAATTAATCATGATTTTATAATAATATTTCCTAATATAAATCGATACACAAATGAATTGAACTGAAAATTAAGTTAAATACACTACGTATTCTTAAAGCTCTCAAATCAGTACTCTTAACGGAGTTTGTTGCTTGCATTTTTGAATGTAGTACTACATTCCTGCCTGACGCATAGGATAATACTCTAGAGACATATTTTAACATCCTTTTGGATTTCAATATTACAGAACAAGTTGTACTATTAATAAGCAAATTCCACTTATGTCATTCCAGCAAGCCTCTGTGTATTGTACATGGAATCCTGCCATTGCCTGGATTTAACATTTATGATTCAGAGCAACATTTTGTCAAAACCGACTTATTTAAAGGTGGAAGCAATTCAGATATCCAAAATCACACACTATGTAGAAATCAAATTAATGAGGTGTCCTTATCAAACAAAATTCCACATACATACATTTACATTATTTTGGAACGTATTGTGCTAGATTACAATACATAATTGAAATTGATTCACAAATTTAAAGGTACAAGTGTATTCTTTTTCCCTACATAAATGAGTCTGAACAATAATTTACAGACCATACGACCATCAAAAAACAAATTAATATTTATTTTCATAATGAAAATAATGCATTTATCTAGGAGGGTGCGCTAATAGCTGAATTGCACACCCATTCCTGTGTTATTGCGAGATTCGGAATGAAACACGTGCTCTTGTGGAGAGAGAGAGAGCCAAGATCGTGAACCCTCTTTTACCCACTCGTATTATCACGTGCTCCTGCCTGAAGCACATCTGTGTCGTGCGGGCTGTCACCGATGATGAAATGTTACGAATGGAGAAGAGCGTGGCAGTCTGCCAGGGGCTGCACGCCGCCGTCGCCTGATCCGCGCCTCAAACGGAATTCGAACCCTAACCCCTGGCTCCGGCCAATTCCGGATTTGGATAGAGGCTGAGCCACTCTCTTGCCGCCCCCACCAAGAAATGAAAATACACCAAAACCAGAAAAATCAAATTTGCAGTTCGTTTATCGTTTTTTCTATAACTCGGGAACGAAAATATCTAGTTTTTTCAAATGTTGATAATCTCCCGCTTTTCTAAATATTATTATTATTATTATTATTATTATTATTATTATTATTATTATTATTATTGTTTTACTTTCAACTATTTATCGATAAATTGTTGGGATGGAATTCTGGTACTCAAGAAAATGTGCGCAAATATTCTTCTCCCCCATACGTCTTATACAGTTTTTACTGTTTTTTTTTTTTACCAAATAAATCAAATCAACCATTCGTCGTTGCAGATATAAACAATATAATACAGTCGGTGTTTCCAAACGTTGTATATTCAATTGATATTTTTCTAACCGTAATCATTGTTCGTTTCCCAGCTGACCGTTCATTTTATCAATTGAAAATTAAAATATTTCTTTACGATCGTGCTTCAGAAGAGATATTTGTTTTTTTATACTAAGTAGAACATGATTATTTGCTCAAAGCATGTGTTGGTGACCTAGTGAAAGTGTTTGCCGCAAGAGGATGAAGTCGAACATTCTTTAAAAATTAGGTTTACAATTTTCTTTTGTATTCCTTTGTAAACGACTTTTTACGTTACAAGAAAGCGTTCATAAAATGACATCTCACGGCATATATTACGTCATAGTATGTGCCGTTTATAGCATAATTGCGTCATAACACTCAAGCATCTAATAGCAGCGAGAGAATTGTGGGGAGGCAGTAAATCGAACAGCAGACTAGCGTTTTTTCGCACAGACATGAAATACATGTGACGTGACAATAATGTTTCCTTCCAAAAATTAACTTTGATTCTCTTATAAATTTATAATGCTGATGTATAAAAAGTAATATAAGCTACTCGTTTATAACGTTGCTGTATTGCATTCATACAAGTCTGAAAAATCGCTCTTGAAGACACTAGATTTCAAAACATGTTCTCATGCAATTAAGCTTAACATTATAAACTAGTCTCATCATCATTACTTTGGTATTGTTTATTATTTTAATGTTAAATTTCAATATTAGTTTTTATGTAATTTTGATTACGAGTTGGAAATTTTAAAATTATTAGGAAATCTTTGTCATTCTTGGAAGGTCATTTGATTTTTTAGGCAAACATTAATAATTTATCAATATTTATATTTTTTAAAGTTTTTTAGAGACCAACGTTTCGAAGGTCATTGGCCTTCTTCTTCTTCTGGTTCTGCCTAAAAAACCAAGTAACCTTCCAAGAACTACAAAAATTTTAAAAAAGGCAGTCCTATAAATAATATTAAGAAATGTAACCTTCGTAAAGAAAAATATTAGGAAATCTCTCAATAATATCTTGGTATGGATGGCTATGTCCAGAGCCCCTTGAATCCGTGTGTGGGTCCCAGCAGTGAACGCTGCGTCCGCTGGCGAGCTGTTTGCCGCCAGCAGCGTCTTCCGAGTGTTGTGGGGCCGTTAAAGGTCAGCGCGCCCTTTGCGGTTGGGCTGCAACTTGCAGCACGGCGCGGCGCCAGCGCTCCGCTCCGGGGGTCCGCCGCGGGGCAGGCGGAGCGGGCAGGGCGGGGTGGGAGCCGGGTGGCGCGGAGCGGGGCAGCGAGGATCCACGTGACGGGGAGGCGCGGGGGCGGGGAGGACATCTCCCGGACGCTGCGGAGGTGAGCGGCAGCGCCGATGGTAGTCAATAGCCGCGCGCATGCGCCCTGGCTGCCGCCGAGCCGCTCCGGGACGCGCTCCCGAACCTCGCCCGCGCGCCCGCGTTTAGCCGCTGCCGCCGAGCACGCGACCGGCATCACGGAGCTCTGGACCGGGAGCGGTAGCTCTGTGCATCAAATGATGTCACTGCTGCGCCTCTGACCGGAAGGGTCTAGGTTCGAGTACTGATGATGGCAGGATTTGCGACACTAGCACTTCAGTTACGCCGAATTCAGTCGCTGTCAGGAGGAGAATTCGAGTGGCCGGCTGCTCTGATCGGTAGTTTTTCATGGTTTCTCCGATCAAAGTAAGCTGGGAATTAAATTAAGCTGGAAAAGTCGCGTAGATTTTGTTGTTGGGAAAGCGTGGAGATCTCTTCATTTTGTAATGCGCATCTTAAAAACGAGTACAGTAAACGCGAAGGAAATTGCTTATTTATCGCTTGTTCGTCCTATGATGGAATATGGAGCAATTTGTTTGGATCCGCACAAAATTGCGCAGTGCAAGAATTTGGAAAGGATTCAGCGTAGAGCAGCTAAATTTACTTTCAGGGACAAGAAAACGGCAGGGTAGGATTCACTCGAAAACAGGCGAACATTGGCAAGTCTTTGCGCTTTGTATAAAGCTTATAGCGTTCACCCAGCTTGGAAAGAAATTAAACGGAGGCTAAATCGTACGTACGTCAGTAGAGGGGATCACAGACACAAAATAAATTTAACACCGCAGAGAACGGATGTCGGAAAATTCTCTTTCACAAATCGAACGATAAGGGATTGGAATAGATTGCCTGCAAAAACCTTTGAACCCTTTCCTCAAAGCGTTCAACAGTTTAGGAAATTAATTTAGGGTATTTTTAAGTTTTTGAGGTAGTTAACTAAGAATATTTAGTTATACAGTGAAGTGAGGTGTCGTGCAGCGTAGAGCAGAAAAATAATGAAGGAAATGTTTTTAGAGTTATAGTGAAGTGAATTGAAGTGAAGGATAGTGCAGTGCGTTCTTTATTGTATAAACACTCAGTGCGGCTTTAGATGATAGATGTTTCTTTTCTTTTTCGTGTAATTTAATGTTTTAAGAACCAGCAGTTTTTATATTATTATTACTGTTATTGTTATTATTATCATTTTGGTATTATTACCATTATTATATTATTTGCATGACATCTATTATCTTATTTATGTAATTAACTGACACCGCGTTACACCCAATTGCAGTTTAAATAAATTTATCTCTTAAATGCCGGAGCAGTACCCTGACAAACGGGCCACGAACCGCGCACGATCTTTCCCTCCTCTTCCTTGTCCTATCTCTACCCTTACACACACACACTTGTACTGCCATGCACTACCACATATCCCGGGAGATCGGTCGGGAGGTTAGAGCTTGTCCCGGCTGGGGCGGCGGGAGAGTCCTGGTTAGGGGGAAACTCCGCTAGCCGACAGTAGGGCGGATCTGACCATCCAGCGGGGGAAGATCACCGTCCTCTCCTGAGGAAAAAACATGCACTAAACTTACGGGGCTCATGACCTAAGCTGTTGATGCGCCCGGAATCACGAACCAACCAACAGAGCGCTGGCGGAAGGCAGGCTGCCCCACTTTCGACACTTCACGCACCGCACTGCCACGATGCTCCCACGTCACCGGCTTCGTTTGTTGAGATCTACTTCCCCCTGAATTCGCAATCGCACAATGATAGACACTTTTTACTTTTTATCGGTTATACGTTGAGGGAAAAGTATTGCATTTGGTCCAAAAATTCGAAGTTAAAGTTAGCGGTAAGACAGTTTTTAGGCTCCCTGACGTTGTGTTGATTAGCATGTCTTTATGAATAGATGTGTGTGTTAAGCCTCACTCAAGCATATTAGAAGCATTTGAGCACAAACTTGGTACTCATGTTGGTAGTAATATCCGTTAGTACTTTTCCAAAGATAATTAAGACTGATGCAGGAGGTAAGCAGATAATGCAATTTTGATTTAAAAAAAAAGCAGTACAAAATTCATAAATATTGCCACTTCAGTCGAACATGCAAGAGTGGATGGAGTAAGCCGTATGTCGGCGGTCGTTTTGTCCCCAGTCCCCACCACACACATTTTGGAGATCAGGGTTGTCCAACAAACGGCTCGCGGTGCCATTTATTGTGACCCACAAGTGGCGAATTTTCCGATGCCCCGCGTATATCGCCGGTATACCTAGTAATTCGAAGTGTATAAGAAATGTTTCATAAGTTTGATAATACTCTAAAAAGTTATTGAGATTTTAAAAGCTTTAAAACAGATGCGAAAAAATAAGTGTTTTGCTACCGAGAGCCAGTCAGTCTTCCGCATTCTTAAGCATTATGAAGTGCGTTAGAGTGAGAAGTTTCAAACAGTTCGTAATGCTGTCCAGAGAAGTCGCTAGCGCCGGCGAATGCACCGCATGCCAGCCGCGATAACCTAGAGCTCCTCAAGGGCGGGGAGAGGGGAGGATGCGTGTCTGGACGGTCGGTAGGCACCGCAAAATATTGCGATGAACAGTCCTTCTCTGGTCGTTCGTTTCGCTTCTCTCAAGTTTCTGTGAAGATGGAGTTCGTTAATGATCCAGAAGTTAGTGGTGTGTATTTCTCTTATAGAACAATTATTAAGGACGGACTTTCATAGTATTAGGATTTCGGAAAAGCTCAAAATAAAAGACAAGAGAGGGTGCGACGTAGAGGTACTAGCTTCCATAAAGTGCGGTATACTTGAAATAATGTTCAGGATTCGCCACTGTGACCTTCGAAAGGTTGTTTGGCAAAGGTGAATTTCGCTTGCAACATATGTCGGGCGACAATATTGCTTGCATGTGCCCTGTCGGGGACAACACCTTCTCAATGTAAAAATAGGATAAGTTTTGATTTAATTTTTATTTCAGTAAATTCATAAATGCAACATCATTCCAGTGTGTTTCACTGCGTTATGCACGGTACGGCCTGATATCACGCATGATTACATTCTTCTTCCCCCTCCCGTTTCAGAGCAGCCGGGCAAACTGCCGAGCTCAACAATACGGAGAAGTCAGGTGTGGACCGCCCGAATAGTATAAATATGGCAGTATGCAAGATTTTAGTTGTGACCCTTGAGGTCTTGCAACCGATGACTCGGAACCATAGAGGAAGATGGGGACTGCCATTACTTTGTAGAATTTTATTTGTGTCTCGTTTTATTTCTGAGCTTTCTTAATAGTACCACAAATTCTTTGGAATCTGCTAACCTTATTAGTAATATCTTCATTATGATCAAATGATATATCACAGCCTAAGCATTTGAAGTGTCCGACCTGTTCTTTTGTGTGTCTCTCA
The DNA here is from genome assembly GCA_011170035.1 of Teleogryllus occipitalis. Taxonomy (NCBI): domain Eukaryota; kingdom Metazoa; phylum Arthropoda; class Insecta; order Orthoptera; family Gryllidae; genus Teleogryllus; species Teleogryllus occipitalis. The sequence continues at coordinate 45,449 of BLKR01005802.1, forward strand.
ATTACTATTTTTCTCCTAATGGGATATTTTCCCTAGAATGCCTTAGTATTTGTTTTATATGTAGTTGTTTTCGGGTTCTATTTTTTTGGATTTGCTGGAGTAAATTGGTAGATGGATCTTTGTAAGTCATTCTGATTAATGGAGAACGACTTGGTCATCGGAAATCATAATGGTGTTAGTTAACCTATTACGCAGCTTGATTTCTAATGGAATTGCTATTTCCATTTCCTCATCATATCATCAATATGTATTAAAAATGTGGGAGAAAGGCTGTTATCCTTCCTTTCACCTTGAATTGTTTTAATACCCGACGATAGTCACCTTTGGAATAATTAGTATGCCCCCATAAGGAGAGTTTTAGACAGATTAATATGATTTCCAATCAATTTTTGTGCATTGGTGTTTGAGATTTGGAATATCAACTTGATTGATTTTCCAAATTAAGAGATTTTATCCAGATATGCCTCCACGAAAACGTAATGAAAACATTTTATAAACGAGGGATTGCGTGACACACCGAAACTTTTAGTCTTATTAGCAGCAAAATATTAATATTGTAATGATTTGGAGGAACTGCTACAATTCAGATACTAATTATTTCAAAGGTAATAAGTACCTAATTTCTCGCCTTTACTCCAAATCTTATTTATTTCATGTTACCGAAAGAATTGAAGAAATTTCTCGTGTTCCGATATATCGCTACAACTCTCCTTATGGGAGCACGTTTATTTGTTGAAATATTATTCGATGCTTCAAGGGCAAGAAAATATTTGTTTCGTTAGCAATATTAGTGGGTAAGAGAGTTAATAGATGATTTAAAATTATTTAACGCTTTCAATATATCAAAGCGCCGACCTGGATGACCGAGGTGGCTAAGAGCGAGTACCGACTCAGCGCTTCGGTCCGAAGGGTCGCGGGTTCGAGTCCCGCCTTGGGCATGACTGTTTGTCCCTTGACTTTGTGTGTGTGTGTGTGTGTGTGTGTGTGTGTGTGTGTGTGTGTGTGTGTGTGTGTGTTGTCGCGGAGGGCCTTGCGTTCTGCTGACCCCAGATCAGAGGAGCCCGCAAGAGTGTTTGTCTAGTGTACGGTCGAATATGCGTCCCTTTGGGACGTAAAGGGCAACCGGCTGTCGGCTGGATAAAAGCCCTAGGAAAACAAAAATGTCAAAGCGCGCTTCTCATTGCGATAAGTTGGCCATCAGCTGTGTTTAAACCAGCTGCAACTTCCTCCGCCAGTTGCTTCCGGAGGCCACTGGAGGAAGTGCGTATAGTACCGGCAGCGCATAAGCGACTCTGACATTTCTCTCACCACGTGCTGTGGTAAGTCATGTGACCTCCTCGGTAGCAATGAGCTTGCGAGGATTTGTTTACTTTCTCGCAGCCAGTGTTCAACGTTGCCGCTCATCTGACTCACACGAAGCCGCGGAGGCGATAAGGTTCGGCTGTGGCGAAGGGTATGAACATTTTATCACGACGTGTCGTCGCCTGTCAGTAAGTGTAAATGTTTTGAGATTTAATTTATCTGTTATGAAGGTGGTGCCATTAGCGTAGAAATGTGTGGCAACAGCGCATCGAACTTTCAGAGTCACTTATACGCTGCCGGTACTGTAGTGACTCTTCCGATCGCCAGTGGGCGATGGGGATGCGTCATCGATAACAATACATCGATGTTCGTAATTAAAACATCGATGTTTAATCGATCAAAAACTATCAATATTTTTAAAACTGATTTAATAATGCATATCAATAAAATCACGCGCGATAAACTTAGCTTTGACAGTGGCCTGTATTATACTTAGGTTTTTGTATTATACTTATATTATTAGTTTTAGTATTATACTTAGGTTTTTGTAACATAGCACGTAAGGACCTTGTCTTCATGATGGAATATGGGACGACTTTTTGCGTCTTTCTTGGTCGTGCCGCCACATGTCGCATGATCCCGACCATATCAAGCAGTGCTGCTGATCAAGTGACATCTAGCGACACGACCGATAAAGACGCTCAAAGCCGTGCCATATTCCATCGTGAAGACAAAGCCCTCACGCCCCATGTTATAAAAACCGAAGTGTAATTTATAATTAAGATTTAACTGAAAACAACGTTAGAAAATGTAAAAACAATGGACAAAAGTAAGCCTAAACTCAAAGGAATAGTCCCCACTTCGCCGAAGAAGAGTAGGGGAAGAGAAGCGGAAGCCCTACTACCACAGCGCGAGCATCGACCCCTTTCCCGAGTGCAAAATACGAAGAAACGCGTAGGAAACACCAGGGTATCGGGATCATCTCGGATGAAAAATAATCTGATCGATAAAGGTAGCACAAATAGTTCCTTTGTCTCGGTCACAAACACTGGCAGTAGAACGATCTGGTATTTCATATCTTTACTTTTACAAAATTGTGGTTATTAGAATTATTCATTTACAAATAAAACATCGAGTACAAAACATCGATGTTGAGAAACATCGACTTCGATACACCGATGTTTAAAACGTCAATGCTTTGAAAATATGGATATCGCATCCCTAGTGGGTGAACGGATGACGCACCGACGGGGACGCCATTTGGCCGGTGGAAACCAGTCTGAAATCCCCGGTGAATGGTAGCCCTGCGGCCATCGCCTGGCTGGGCCGGCGCGTCGGAGGCGAGGGGCGGTCCCCACTTCCTGTGCCAGTGGCAGCGAGAAGCGTAGATTCGCCGCCCTTCTTTAGCTACGAAACGAGTGTTCTGGTCCAAATGAACTAATGGCGGACAATGCAAAAATGGGTGCACTTAGGAATATAGACGTACTACTTTTGGTGTTACTTTCGATAAGATTACCAATGCAGAATATCAATTTCTCAATACTACCTAATGTATTGGTAACTCTGATATTGAAATGTTTATTTGATCAAAATCGAATTGTGTTGATTGACTATTTAAAACACGAAAAGGGCTAAGTGTTTTGTGAAAAAAATAAAAATATTTAAATTATATTTATGTGTTTTACAGTTCTAATATATCATTTCCAATATTTACTATTTCATATTTTATATGTAGCAACACGTTCAGTATCGATAGAACGATTATAACAATTGAATGGTACAACGAAAGAAGCCGTGTCCATCTTATCTGGAGCATTGGATGTACCAAAGGAATATATTCCAAGGCGAATAATATTGTGAAAATATTTGTTACTAAATCTAATACATAAATTAGTCCCAAAATGGAGTATACCTGGACAAAAACAATCTTGTTCACAGTAAATGTCTCAAATTGCTTTGGATCCCCTCGTACAACTAGGTTTTTTGTTTGAATGAAATTTATTCTCCTCAATTAATTCTTTAATTAATGTCATGCGCATTTTTTGAAATTATTAGTAGGTTTTGCGTAATGTTGAGTGGCATGAGGGTAATTTTAAAAACAAGGTTTTCTCAAAAATAGCTACAAATCACGATATACTTGTAGTTTTTCAAATATCTCTCTCGTCTTTAATATTTACCCTGCAAACGTTGTTTTAAATAAATTGCATTTGTGTGAACAAGTGCTTTAAATGATTTCTTATAAAGTTTCGTAAAGAAGAAATTATGCATTTTTAGAAAAACTACAGCCATTTTCACAAAAATTCAGCAAATGTTTCAATAAAATTTTGCATATAGATCCAGGTTTCACTTTTCTATGATATTTTTGAAAGTTATATTTTCGTTTTACTATAATGGGACCGAGAGCAAGAAAATGTTTGTGGTTTTTGAAAAACACTATTTCCTCCATAGAAGTATGTGAACGAAAACCAAATGCGATGTAAATATCATCTTCGACAACATTTTCTGCGGAGTTAGATAATTTGGAGAATATTGATCATTACTGAGTGCATAGATTTCCAAAATAAGTGTGTTTGCATTGTTGGTCATTACTTAGTGCATATATTTAAAAAATAAGTGTGTTTGCATTGTTGCTATGAATACAAATGGTCCCAAAGTCATAGATTCAATGCTGCAATAGATATTAACGTCTGTTAATGCTTAAAAAGTGCGGTTTTTTAAAGTCTGTAGTTAAAAGTCGAGTTATTTTGGTTTCTTTATCTAAGTCCAAAAACGTACACACTGAGATTGTGCGTTCGAAACTCGCGTAAGACATGAATAAAACAATGATAAATCTTGTTCCCAGAGGTAGTAAATTACGCTGTGTAGTCAGAAGAATCCACGTTTAGAGAATTGATACCAAAAAATCGACGGCCAGCCTGCCATATGACTTTGAACAATACTAGCGGCTAAACCGTAAGCAGGATTTTCACTAAAATTGATACTCCTCGGTCGATCAGTCAGATGTCGCGGCCCTTTAATTTGATACGGATATTTTAATTTGGGAGGTACTTTTCATAAAGCCTCAACATTTTCAAAATATTCCAAAAAGTAGCTCCGTTTTTTCTTTAAATTGTTTTCTCTAATAGAGAAAAAGGCACATAAAGAAGTGGCGCAGGTCGCATTTTCGTTGCACTTCCTAAATTTTTGAAAATTGCATAAGTTAATTTTTTTTCGGCGCTTCCTACAGCTACAATAACGAAGATGGATTTTTCCCCTTAATTAAATCTGTTCATCATAATCAGATCTTCAAATAAGATCGGTTTGAATTTTCCGAAAATATTAATAGTTTTTGCGTAATTTAATTTATTTGTAGTATTTTAATTAGTTAATTAGGAAATGAGTTGGGTATTTATCAGAATGTATCTAATATATTATTTCACGCGGCTTTGCCAAACAGTGGGAACAATGCCACATGGCAGTTTAATATTTCCGGAATAACCTGTTATTGTTTGATGGAAAAGTCGGGAAGAATATACGTATACATTGTGACCCAACTTACCCTGTATACCTGTTTTACGAGCTCGAAATTCTTGCAGGCTGAAAATCACGCATATAAATTTCCCTTTATGGGATACAAAGAGGACAAGGTATTTATTTTATTTTACGTAAAAAACAGTTAAAAACTGTGTGTGACGTGCTATGGGGAGAAGTGGAATTCTGTGTACGTTTTCAAAATTCTGTGATCCATACCCTAAGCCATATACTAATGGAATTTTGAATACAGAAAGAAAATGAGCGTTTTTTGATACGATTGTTAACAAAAGTATTCGCTCCAATTAATAAAATATATTTTCAAGGGTAAATCAGCAAAAAAATTGGGCTCTTATCCCTCATCATGTCTTTCGTCAAGGAATAATACTTCCTTCCGCGACATGGAAAACGATATTTTCAATAACTAAATTTCCCACTGAATTCTAGAAGACGTACACAGATAAGGAAGTTACATTTATGTCCAGAAGCAAAACAAGGGGCCATCTCAGCATTTGCTAAATGGATCAGGGAAACTGGACGAAAACCAGATCGAGTTGGGGTCATTGGCCCAGAGGCTGTGGTACAAGACTTGTTAAAGGTTGTTTAGAATTGTACAGTCCAAATGGTAAGTAATACATTAAATATCATTGTTAAAATTAATGTTACTTTCTTGCTGATGCTCAGTATAGTCTCTAATTGAATAGACATAGTTATGCAGCAGAAACGATTTTACTTGGGATTTAAGCTTTTCTATCGAATTTAATCGTTTAACGCTTCTGGCAAAGTGTTGGAAAATAATGTACATGTATTTTATGGGATTTTTTTGTAATAAGTTGTTGATACTGTCACCTGATGGATATGATTAGTATGTCGATTGTTATAGTTATAGACATCGACGTTTTCTGAAAGCGTGTGAAAGCAAGTAATTTTTGACAAAAACCACTGATTCGTAAAACAACAGACAAGGTAATGGTAAAATTCCTAGATTAATAAAGAGAGTTTACAAGAATCACATGGTAGGATTTGATTATTATTCCTTATTTAGGGAATGACTATAATTACATGCATATAACCATGCATTAAATAAAATCACATGAAGCATTAAATTTGCTTTAAACACTTTCCTATATCAGATTATGTTAACAAGCTACCATGAATGATTAATTATTGTGAGCTCGTTAACATGTTTGTAGTTTCCCAATTCTAATCATGATCTTTTTATATAATTGAAATTATAACACGTGTGAATCCCTTTACCATGTAAAATGCTATTTATCAAGTGGCGACAAATAAATGTGATTTTCTGATAATATCTCACTATATCTAAATAAATAACATGAACATTATAAACAAAATACTTTCTCATGTCCAAAGTCGCACGTTTATGCAACCATGTGGCACTTGTCGATTGCTCGTATTTATTACACACATGTCCAATTGTTCATTGCAATTAATATAACCGTCAAGTCTATTTCTGTTTCTACGCACTTCACCCTACCAAAAACAACAATTATCATATATTTCGTTTCATCGCATTTACTACATCGGTATTAATTCTTAAGATTCCCTGCCCTCTAACGTAATGCACCTCGGGCTCCGACTGCCGTTCGCAACCGCCGTTTTCAACTGCGCCGATCCTTCCCGAAGTCTCCCGGGAGATCGGGTTGCGCGCCTGCCGCTCGCGTCGTTCACCCTAACGTTCGCGCCAATTCTAATATTTATTCTCTTTGAATTTATTAAGAGACCATAGAGTCTCAATATTTTACCTTATCTTTAAAAATGTATGCTTACTTACATGCATACAAACATACATGCATGCATGCATACACATACGCATACCCGTTATCATCGTAAATACTTTATTCCTCTCAAGGACCCTCAAAACGGATTTTAGCACCAAAATTTCGACCTTGATTTTTTGGATCGATTCTAATGTTTACGTTATACTGCTCATGCATACAAACATACATGCATGCATACACATACACATACCCGTTATCATCGTAAATACTTTATTCCTCTCAAGGACCCTCAAAACGGATTTTAGCACCAACATTTCGAACTCGATTTTTTGGATCGATTCTAATGTTTACGTTATACTGCTCATGCATACTAACATACATGCATGCATGCATGCATGCATACACATACACATACCCGTTATCATCGTAAATACTTTATTCCTCTCAAGGAGCCTCAAAACGGATTTTAGCTCCAAAATTTCGACCTCGATTTTTTGGACCGATTCTAATGTTTCCGTTATACTGCTCATAACCGTAGAAAAGTAAAAAATAATTTTCGTAATATTTACGGTTTTAAATTTCGAAACGCACTTGTAATATATTAAGTATTTTGCATAGCCTGTTCTTACAAAGTCAACACGAAACTTAACACAAAAATTCAATGTATAGAAATGTTTACGTCAATCGGCTCGTCATAAGTTTAATGTGTGTGGCGTACGTAGATTGGCCGGCGACGTGGGAGAGAGGGAGTGGTGAAAATGAGCCGTGTGACGAGGACGCGAGACGACGTGGACTTCAGAGTTCGTGATGCCGCGTTGCGCGAAGCGATGACGCACGCGCGTGCGGGCGACCCTTTCTGACGGAATTTTTGGCATTGCGGCGTGCGTGCGCTAATGGTGAGACATCCACAACAAAACATCAATGCCGCCAAACATCCATGGTTGGTTGGGTTAGTGTTTCCGAGCGCGTGTATGACTAAGGTCATTAGTCCCGTAAGTGTAGTGCATGTATTCATCGGGCTGTGGCTATGATCTTCCCCCGCGAGATGGCGAGATCCGGTGCCGACCTACCGTCGGCTAGCGGGGTTTTCACTAACCAGTTACCTCCCATCAGCGGCGCACCGCCCCAGCCGGGACAAGCTCTTAAGCTCCCGGCCGGTCTCGCAGCATGTGTGGTGCATGTGAATGTGTAAGTAAGGGGTAAGGAAATGACATGAATGAGGAAGGAAAGATCGCGCGCGGTTCGTGGCTCGTTTGTTAGGGTACCGCTCCGGCATTCGCCTGGTGTTGATCGGAGAAGCCACGGAAAACCACTGATCAGAGCAGCTAGAATTCTCCTCCAGACAACAACTGAACTCGACCTAGCTGACAAGCTAGTGTCGAATCTCCCGCCACCGTCGAGACTCAAACCTAGAACCTCCCGGTCAGAGGTACTACAATGTCATCAGTTGATGCCCTGAGCCACTTCACAAGGACCAAACATCGATATTAATAAAACATCGACCAAAAATCATCGACATTTGAAAACAATGATGTTTTAAAGCTGGTTTAGTGTAACCTATAACATTAAATTTGTGCGCAGAAGTTGACAAGGGCCATGCACAACATCGATATTCAAAATAACATATCGATACCCAAACATCGATATTCAAAATTAAAACATCGATATTAATAAAACATAGACCAGAAACTATCCATATTTAAAAACATTGATGTTGTAAAGCGGGTTTAGTATAACCTATAACATTAAATTTGTGCGCAACAGTTGACATTGGCTATGTATTTTACTTTATAGTGAAAATTTAACAGAAAACCAAGTTAATTAAAGCCTCTCCATACGCTAATTACGAGGAAAGACAAACTAAATACCAGCAGTAAGACCATCTCGAGTGAGGAATAGCCCGCTGCTCGATGAAAGCATTACAACCCTCGTTTGTTCTGTTTGAACAGCAGACAGTGACGCCGTCAGTTACTATGTATTTCACATTTTAAATTTTACAAAATTGGGATAGTTGGACTTTTCCACGAAGGAAACATCGAGAATCGTGGAGCAAAATACATCGAGATTCAAAAAACATCGTCTCCAATACATCACCGTTGTAAACATCCATATTTTCAGAAAAACAAATTCAATACAATGTTTTGAAAACATCAGCACCGAAGTTGGATCCCTACTGTACACCAGAAGTCCTTCATTGCTGCCATCTGCGTAATTCAGACCTACCTGAGAGATCACCTGTCGGAAGACCAGGTTTAATGAGATTTAAATAATTTACAAGATACAATTACAATTTAGAAAGTTTTGCTGCCCTTCGGGTGGCTCATGGGCAGCATTTCCGAGGTACGAACCCGAGTTCGATTCCCGTTCGAAACAAATATAGGTGTAGCTTTGCAGTACAATCGTCTCAGTTCCTACAGCTGTGTGACGAAATAAAATCACAGGCAGGCCAAGTATGCTGTTATCGGTGAGGGAAATACATCATACTCGCCACATCTCCCTTTTCCTCAGGAGTGGAAAATAAATAAAAACAGTGTCCAAGCTTGAGAACACCGCTAGCTGGCAAAAGTAGCATTAATCTGACCCTAAAATGCATAATATATACTTACAAGTACATTCATTTATACATGCATAGATGTTTTGCTCTGTATGGTGGTATGTTGATCCCCTCCATATACCCGCCAGCGCCAAAGTATTCTCTAGAGTTTTACTAGAATGTGTCGTCTTCATGACCGTACATGATGCTGTCTTTGCCTGATATGAAAAAAATGATAGATTCTTTGGTTAGTTTAGATTAATTGAAATTTAAATGAGGATATTTTTCATCAAATTGAATTCAAACATGCAAATGAATAGTCAAACGCTTTCTTTCCATTTGTAAAGTTTCAGTGACTCTTTTGAAACAGTGACAAAGACTGCATCTTTGTATGGATTATTCTACAGTGACATCTCATGACGAATCCCTAATGAATGTTGCTCTACGATTACACAAATCTGAGAATATCCGTGATTCACTCAGGATGGCTTACAAGTAGTCCGCTAAGTATGGACGCATGAAGAAACTAAATAAATAAAAAACACGTCGGGATCGAAGTCTACCGCGTCGTTGAACGCCGACAGGCCTATTGCGAAATTCCCTGTATCACCTTCATGGGACCGACAAAACAATTCTGTGAACTTGACGTGACTTCGTTCGCAGCTGTATCCATGCAACGGAGAACGTATAAGTAAATGGATTGGAGGGATGATTGAAAAGAAAATTAGCATACAATATCTATAGTTCAAAGATATTCAGTTTTTAAGGCGAATGTGTGGGAATTTGGAAATCCTTCCCGAACTCCTATGCTTAATTAATTTTATTATTAAAAATGTATGTGAGGTATGCAGGAAAAATCAAATATACGCACTTTTCTCCAGAGTCCTATTCTATTTTATTTACTGTATATAGTGGAATTATGAATAAATACATAAACAACCATATTAGTCAACATTTGAAAAATTGGAAATTTTCCCTTCCGAATAAAATAAAACATATTTACGTCGGTATATAAATTACAGATTTGCTTTTAAAGTATTGCTAAAAATTAACAACTCACACTCTCGACTCTATTTCCACCACAAATAGCGGACTAATGATGCTACAGAATGGCACAGACTTTTTCGTCTGTTGGCTCAGACTCAAGAGAAAAGGAAGCTATCTTTCTATTTTTACCTACCCTCTTCTCCGCTGGTATAAATTGGTGCCACAAAGACAATTTTTCGGATCCCTAAAAGTAAAAATGTAATAAGACTTCCAAAATATTACAGGAGAGTAAAACCTGGTCGCAAGTGGTGGTAAGTGGTTGTAAGTGATTGAAACTGAAGAAGTTTTTAAGAATATGTCGTTTGAGCGTTTCTGAAAATGCACAGTTTGAAATTCATTTTCATCCAAAACGATTTGTCGAGAAACTCCATAAGAAATTATTTGAAGCAATTGTACTCACAAATACGATAATATATAAGAAATTTCCGTTAACGACGTGAAAAATTATAAAAATACAATTGTATATTAAAAAAGAACAACAAAAGAATACATCTAAGTGGCATTTATGAGGTATCCCTGCAAAAAAAATTAAAGAAAAACATTTGGAAAAAATCACGTCTTAAGACAATTTCGTTATCGAAAAAATGACATTTGGGCGTTCCCCAAAAAAGGCAAGTTTGAGCTCATTTTCACAGAAAACTTAAATTTCCGAGAAACTTCATAAAAAATCATTTAAAGTCCTTGATCTCGCAAAAGCGAGAATTTATAAAACCGCGCGTTCTTCAATTTTAGCAACGTGCGAGGTATTTAAAAAGCTACATTTGTGAAATTTTTGAAAAATCAATTAAATTTATCAAAATTACTTTTATGTCATGTTATTCATTGTATTTAGCACTAGGCATTGAAGAATCTTCATGAAAAAATGTGTACCCATTTTTTAGAAATCTTGTTTTTAATATTTTTTTTACATTCCCCACATTACACTTTAAGTTTCGCGAAAAATAACTAACTGTTTTAGGAAGAAACCGAAAAAATGTTAATTTTTCAATTTTGGAAAATTCATAATTAACGGTGAAAATATGGCTTACGTCATCTTTATAAATGCGTTTAGCTCTCTTCTTGTAATAAATTTGAGGAACAAATTTGCAGTCATTTTTGAGAAAGTGTTGAAAGTATTCCAAGGGTTTCGTATGAAGTACCTTCCTAATTTAGATAATTTTTTTTCAAAATCGCGGGGTTTTGAGTCAAGACAATAATCGGAGAATATTCATTTTGTAAATAATTCTGCGAATAGTTGAGTCGCCATTTTTGTTCACAGACAGACGAACGGACGGACATACGGACGGACATACGGATATGGACGGGCAGACGGACGAGTAGATGGACGGATAGACGGACGGACAGACAGACACGGACGGACAGACGGACGGACGAACGAACGAACGAACGGACAGTCAGAAGGACGGATGGACTGACGAACAAATGGACTGACGGACAGACGTTCTGAAAAAAAAAAATTGATCCCCAACACGTGTATTTACATTAAAATCTCGAAATCGTTTTTCTGCAGTATTTCATAACTTTTTCTACACTACGAGTATTACTCCGTATATTCGTACGTATTCGAGAAAGTAAAAGACGTGACTCATGTACTTTTTCGAATTACCTATTTAATTTAAGTGGGCAATAGTATATGTATACCCAAAATGATAGGTTTACCAAAAATTGAGGCAGATTCATACCATTTCAGCAAATCTATTGCACCATATGGCAAAGATTTAATGCTGATTTGCGAAGCGCCTGGCGCCTGAAATAGCTATCGGGTACTGCGTGTTCGGCGTGTCCGTCCACAGTAATCAAATTGGCGATGACGTAACATATTGTTACGACTGCAATGGTGCAAGCGGCGGTGCATGCGAAGTGACGTAAAATGAGTCCTCGAGAGACCCCTTTGGAGACCGCAGATAAGGCCTGGTGTGTATAAGGTGCCTATCACTATATATATAATTTGTAAAGGTGTGTACTCGAAGAAACCTATCTCGAAATATCGTGTTAATCTTGAAAACTAGTGATGTACCGATTTATAAAATAGTCTTATATACACTCTAAGCTATGATCTATTTGTACTACTTTGTAACATTAACGTCCAAATTTCTGCGTGCGTAAGACGCACGTGAATTAACATCGCTCCTCCTTTCAGCCACAATATTTTTGACATACTCGTTACCTCAATGTCGACGCAATGTCATTTGAAATCCATGCCACGTGAAGATGACAGAGGGGCCCCGTAAATGGAGTTCGCGCTAGGAATCTGTACACTCAGCTGACCTCACAGAAGAGCGAGGCATATCAAAAAGCTTTTCGACAGGAGCCGGGGCACAGAAAATTTACATTTGCATTTCGCGAAAGAAAATAATCACGTAACTAAACATCGTTTAATAAAGTCGCAATGCGTTTTTTACAAACTTGGTTGTGGCTGATCAAAAACCACTACTATAATGAAGCTGTATCAAAACGAATGTCGTTACAAAAGAAGAAGCCATAAGCATGACACGTTGCTTAAAAATCACACGCCAACTTTGGACAAGGAAATAATGAACAATAAGAGCGGAAATATGATACTTGTTATGTAAAGTGGCAGGGCATTAAGTTAACATTTTGCCTCCGGCGGCGTGTCGCTTCCCACGTCGGCCAAAGAGCGTGCAGCCTGCGTCTTCGAGGCTGCACAAATGTGAGCGCAATCGTATTCCAACGACTTCAAGCGACGGAAACGAGTTTATGGCTCTTGCGTCACCCGTCGCCCACTCCCATGAACCCGCTCTACTCCCTTGAACACCGAGGGCGAATTGACTTTTCCTGAGCCTCAATATCAACAATTAAGATGTAATGAAGCTCCTCACTACATTATCGCTTCGCTGTCAATTCTTCCTTCGTTTTAATCGGAGTACACCCTCGATGACTCTCCCGTTCAACCGATTTTCTCCAAAAGTGATATTCCCTGATCGATCTACACGAACTCGGAAGCTTTGGGAGTTTTAAACGGATATCTTGATTTTTGAGGGTTTTTTTATGTTTTCGATAAACTTTGCATCGTAGCACTTAAGATGTACATTTTACAGCAATATCCTCATAATAGAAGTAGCAAATAATTAAATTTTATTTCAAATTAGTCGTTATTTGTTTTTCTACTTTCATCTATTCGAAAGTTATAGACTTCGACATTTTTTGACAGTTTCAATTTCGTTTTCCGCGAATTCTAATCTCAAATCCACAATTTTGGGAATATGATCGACTTTTTTTTCTTATTTTACTCTCAAACAAAAAAATGTCTGTTACATTCGAAGAACGACCCTTGTTGACCAGAGTTATATTAAGAATACAAAGGAAAAGACATATTACTTGACGCGTGCCTTTTGTGATCTTGCAATATCAAAACCAAAATGTTGGTGTCCCGAATTCTTGTTAAAAAAAATATATGCACCCTAGGCCTTATCGATTTCTTCGATCATTTCAGAAGGAAGTAGATCCTTAAACAACTGGCGAGAGGCGCACGCAATCATTCCTTCCCCGTTCTCACCATTCTCCCTTCTTTAATATGACCAAACCTAAGGTTGATATTTTTCTGACATTTTATATGGTTGCAGTGTCTGCGCCTGTGACCATACCTGGATTGGATGTGTAATTTGATGGATAGTTGATTATGTAGATTTGATATACATGATTGAGCAATGGTGAAATGGGAAGAAAATAAAATAAAATAAAATAAAATAATGAGAAACTCGCCGCGAACTCCCTTTGCTCAACAAAAATTTGACTTGGGTTGCCCGGGACATGAAACCGAGGTGGAAGGTTAGTGCTCCGACTTCAACGCTACTCGTCGCCCACAGCATTTTGAACAGCTCTTTTAACACGGTAATTTTTTAATCATTTTTCATCTGTACAGAAAAGTGATGAACCAGACAGGATGTAATTTGTACAGGAAAATGAAGCAGGGAGGATGGCAGAATGCAGGGGAGGATGGTGAGCACCGAAAAAAATTGATTGGTGACTCATATAATCATCAATAGTGTGAAGAATAAACTCTCTGTGGAGTTGCTTGTTTGACACGTGACTATATAAAAATCGTAGTTAGCTAGTGATAAAAACCCTGCCACCGTTGAGGATCGAACCTAAGACCTCCGGGAGAGAGGCACTGCAGTGACATCAGTTGAGGCCCTGTCATTTTCTGCACAGAAAAATGAAAATATGACTGTAAAACTGGGGTAAGACACGTGGCCCCAGCCGGCGGGACGTGGCAGAGGGGGAGGGGGAAGGGAGGGAGGGAGGTCGGCGCGCGAGCGCGCACGCGGGCGCTGGCTTGCGGTCGTGCGAGTGGCCACTGCGTGGCGGCGCGAAGGTCGCGAAGCCCGCACGTCGCTTCCCGCGGAGTTTGCTCGGAGTCGGAAGATGTCCGCTCGCCCGCCGCCGCCGTCGCCGCTGACGCAAGGTCGGGTCGCGCGCACCGCGCCCAGACTCGGTCACGGGGCGGACACTGCGCCCGCCGCCGAGCGAAACTCCGACGCGGCCACGGAGACTGGCAAGGTGCACGTTGTATCCAGGCCCGGTCACGGGGCAGACACTGCGCCCAGCGAACGCCCGTTTCGAGGCCCTTTCACGAGGTGCCCGTTTCACAATGCAAACATAAACATAAGTATGACGCGTGGACATAAACTTTAACATAAGTGAAAGACTGAAATACTCACAATGTCCAACATAAATGTAAGGAAAATAAGACTTTCTATTGTCTGTGGAACATTCTAGTTTTCTATTAGTTGGATGTGAGATCGAGATATTCGAGAAAATCCATTTCAAGATATCGACTGTGTCTATGGCATACGGTTTCGATTTATATAATATTTTAATTTCAATAAAAATGAAAATAAATTATACTACTATAAATACAACTAACTAAACAGTACTACGAATACTACAACAAACCTGAATTACAAAAATATTGTACGATACAAACCAGAAGAAAACCGTCGAAAATCAACCACGCAATCTGGAAATCCAGACTTTTGTTCGATCCATCAACTCCAATCCTATTTCGATACTCAATTTTGAGTTACCGTATTGTTATTGGTTCATTTCGTATTTCTTACATAAGCATAAGCGCAGAAGCTTGAAGCTTGCAAGCTTTTAAGTTAACGTCTTACGTATTATGCTTATGCGAACGCCTCGTGCATATGCTTATGCATCCGCCTGTAGCCGTCGTCCTAACTTTCTGTTAACGCCATGCTTATGTTCATGTTCACATTGTGAATGAGCTTTTACGAATTCTTACCTACGATGTTCTAGCCAGGAGACTCGTAGTGTTGCAGCGGCTGCACTACCTTGCCTTTTCTCATTACCGGGTTCAACTTCCAGATGAAGCAAATGGAATTTGTGGTAAAAGAACGTGGTTCTTGAAGTTCTTTAAATTCCACTTTCTCTAACTTCCCAATTTGCTTCATCATTCATATCATTTCACCGAGAGTGATGCCTCAGTGCATCAAATGATGTCACTGTCAGCGAGGTGGAATTCAGTCGCCGTCTGGAGGAGAATTCTCACGGCCAGTTGCTCTGCTCCGTTGTTTTCCGTGGTTTCTCCGATCAACACCAGGAGAATGTCGGAGTAGTACCCTAACAAATGGGCCACGGTCTGCGCGCGATCTTCCCTTCCTCTTACTTGCCCTATTCTCACCCCTTACATACACACTTACACGAACATACACTACAGTACCACACGTGCCGGGAGACCGGTTGGGGGCTTAGAGCTTGTGCCGGTTGGGGAGGCGCTCCCTTGGTGGTGTAGCGTCGTGATGAGTAAGACGACAGGATATTCAACATGTACGTTTATTTTGTACGTAATATACACGGATAGCTTAAATGATTAACAGAGCGTACATCATCCGCGTTTCGTTTGCGGTAAAACAGAAGAAGATTCTAATAACAACTTTTAGGTGTTGATCCGCACCATGGCAATGAGTTGTCATGGTCGTCAGGCGGAACCGTCCCTCACAAAGAGATGAGAGAGTCTACGACGTTACAACCCTCCTATGCCTGGGGAAGAACTTTTTCCGCAGATAAATATCACAAGAAAAAGTTCATGATAAAGCGTAGATTGACAGCTATTCCTGTTACTTCCAAAGAAAAAATTTCAAGAAAAAACAAGAAGTAACAAGAAAATATACAAAACATTTTACAGACATCAAACAAAGATATATAATGACACTTAAGTATTCTCAAGACCCAACTTGACAGTCTCAGCTTAACCATTTTTTTGGCCTCTGTATCAAAAAGAAATATAGGGCTTGACAATTAAGTTTTTTTTTGTGTATGAACTGCAGGAGATATTGTGCATGTTTGTCTTTCTCATCTGCATTCCTTATAATTCTTCTCTTTGATTCACCATCTCTTGACTCTGAATCACAGTAATGACTACTTTTCTTTCTTTTTCTTTTTCTCTGTTTCTTCTTGTTGTAAAAAACCTTTTTACGCTTCTTCTTCGAAAACTCTTTGAATATACTTTTACATTTTTCTTTCACTTTTGAATCAACTCTGGATTCTAATCTACTAGAACTATCACTAGAATATGATCTCTTTTTCTGGTTTTCTCTAGGGTATGTATAATTTTGCTCTAGATTATCAAGTGCTCTAATTTTAGATTCTTGTTTTTCCTCTTCTTCAGGAAGCATAAGTTCATCTTCAGAAGCAGGTAAAGTCACGAACTTCGGTTTGTTGTGTAACTTTGTTTCTGGTCTATTCTTCAGGTGCTTCTTCTCTTCAATATTAGCAGATTCTGTATTCACTTTTTCATGACTGGATTCATTATCAGCAGAATTTCTTATATCTCTTCGTTCTTGAGCAGAAGTGTCTGGTGTTCCCACAAGTTTCAATATACCCTTGCCTACCAGATCGTATGAAGGATTTTCTATATCACCGTGTTTCATTGCTGAAGACTCAAAGCTAACAGCTTTCATGAATTTCTCATAATCTGACACTAATTTCAGATTAGTGTTCCCATCGCCACTATTTTCTGGATAGGGATTATTTGATAAACATACCTTAGAAAGCTCAGTTGCATAAGCACATTTTACAGATTTTGGTATATTTTCTTCATCAATTTCCTTACAAAGTTTGAGATTTTGTTTGTTCTCAGTTTCTCTGTCTCTCAGAACATGACCGTCTTTTGCAACAGTAATCGAATCTTTAGAGTTCCTTTCATTAGCAATTGAACTTCTACCACTACTATCACTAGAATTATTACTCTCACTACTTGATTTATCTTGATTGTCTACTGGTTTCTTATCTTTCTCACTTATTTCTGCAAAAATATTTTCTTTTTCTTCCCTCTTTTCTGAATCGTTATTGACATTCTCTGGACTCTGAGAATTATATAAGGTAAGATCATCTCGTTCGTTTCGGAATTTATCCATAATTTGATGAATGCGAGTGTTGTTCCGATGACTGTCGTCACTTGAATTCGATCGTGTCACTAGAATAAGACGCAACTTTTCGAGTTCAAATATTCTCTCTCTCTCTCCTTTTCCTCGGCCTGTCTCACCCTCTCAGTCTCCTTTTCAGCGGCTTGTCTCGCTCTCTCATCGGCCTCTACCATACTTTCTACGAGCCCTTTTACAAATTCTACCTCATAATTCTCACTCTACAATTAATTTCTTCAGCGTGACTACTTTTGCATTCGATGGAACAGTTTCACCTAGTTCCTCCGCTATGGTAATAAGCAATTCTTTTTTAATTTTACCTAGATAGGCCATTACTACAGAAAAAAATTTGCCTGACTGACAAGTAAGAAATTGCGAATACTTATTTGACTTCTTCAGCTTCTTCTGCAATTGGCTGCAGTTCCTGGATCTCCCAGCTGCTCTCCGACCCGTTCTCAGGCTGCTCTCACGGTTTCTTCCGTCTGGATGCGCCTTTCCGACTCGTCCTCCGGCTGTCCTCACGGTTTCCTCCCGGTCTTGACACCTGCCTGACTCGTCCTCCGGCTGCTCCCTTGGTTCAGCCTGTCCGACTTGTCCTCCGGCTGTCCTCACGGTTTCTTCCCGGTCTTGACACCTTCTCAACTCGTCCTCCGGCTGCTCCCTCGGTTCAGCCTGTCCGACTTGTTCTCCGGCTGTCCTCACGGTTTCTTCCCGGTCCGACTTGTCCTCCGGCTGTCCTCACGGTTTCTTCCCGGTCTTGACACCTTCTCAACTCGTCCTCCGGCTGCTCCCTCGGTTCAGCCTGTCCGACTTATCCTCCGGCTGTCCTCACGGTTTCTTCCCGGTCTTGACACCTTCTCAACTCGTCCTCCGGCTGTCCTCCGGCTGCTCCCTCGGTTCAGCCTGTCCGACTTATCCTCCGGCTGTCCTCCGACTTGTCCTCCGGCTGTCCTCACGGTTTCTTCCCGGTCTTGACACCTTCTCAACTCGTCCTCCGGCTGCTCCCTCGGTTCAGCCTGTCCGACTTATCCTCCGGCTGTCCTCACGGTTTCTTCCCGGTCTTGACACCTTCTCAACTCGTCCTCCGGCTGCTCCCACGATTTACCGGTCTTGATGCGGCTGCTCCGGTCTGAACCACTAGTCACCAGTATCAGCTGCTTCACCAATTCACTATTAACGACTGGCTGTCGTTTCTGTTGTGGCGTTTGCTTTGCCAAAGTTTCCCTTGTAGCAATTGATGCTTCCCCGTTGTCTTCTGGTAGCGTCTCAAAGACGTCGCCGGTTTCCGCTCATGTACACGCTATCCGTTGTATGCCGACATGTAGCTGCACTTTTCTATCCCAATACGCTGCCACCAGTTTTTATTTCCTTCGTCTGTAGCGTCGTGATGAGTAAGACGACAGGATATTCAACATGTACGTTTATTTTGTACGTAATATACACGGATAGCTTAAATGATTAACAGAGCGTACATCATCCGCGTGTCGTTTGCGGTAAAACAGAAGAAGATTCTAATAACAACTTTTAGGTGTTGATCCGCACCATGGCAATGAGTTGTCATGGTCGTCAGGCGGAACCGTCCCTCACAAAGAGATGAGAGAGTCTACGACGTTACAGTGGGAGATACCTGGTTAGGGAAAACCACGCTAGTCGACAGTAGGTCGGAGAAGGATCTTGCCATCCAGCGGGGGAAAACACCGCCACCTTCCAATGAAAAAACATGCACTGCACTTACGGGACTAATCAGCTCTGTGGTTTTACGGAACATACGGACTAATAAGCTCGGACGCACTGGGAATCACTAACAATCAATCATCATTCATTTCATTAAATTCTAATTGCTTATTCAAAGATTATTCACTCATTCGAGAAATGTCAAAAAAATTAAGTTTGGGAATCGTTTTAGATAAACATGGCAGAGATGTCTCAGTTACAACAACCATTACCGCAGCAGCATCTCCTTTAGGGAGGTCCTCGGGTTCTAGCCCGAACGGTGAAGGATTTTCGGCATTAGCTATACTTGGGATTTTCCAAAGTGGCATTTGAGGGAAGTATCTGCAAGATGGAATATGGTACGGCTTTTCGCGTCTTTCTCGGTCGTGCCGCTAGGCACTTGATCTGGTCGCGATCATGCTTGATACGGTCGCGATCATGCGACATCTTGTGGTAGGGCCGAGACAGACGCAAAAAGTCGTGCCATATTCCATCTTGGAAATACTACCCTCAGATGCCACGTTAGAAAAACTGATGTATAAATTGTAGGTAATTTTAATTTAATTGCCATTAGGTGGAGAATTCTAGTGACCGGCCGCTCTAATCCGTTTTTTTCTCTGGTCAATACTAAGTGAATGCCATTTTTTCATCCTAACAACAGCACCACGCGCGACCTTCAATTGTATTTCATCGGCAGTTGTGCAAAAACCAATTAAATTACCATGTTAATAGACGTTTACAACAGAATTACGATCGTATTCTATTTTATTTATTTTAATGTTTTATGCGGCAAAAAATATAAAATTTTTCATTAGTGCTGAGGCTTGAAAATAACGTAATACACTGATGATCAAACATTTTTATTCAAGTATTTAACCTCTTTAACCCTTGAAACAACAAGCTCCTGCATGAAAAAAGAACATTATATGCTAATGTCTACAATACACATACGTAATCTCCAAAAGAAATACTGAAAAATCTGACATACTAGAAAATGAAACGCACGTCACAGGACACATTCTTAGTTTATTTCAACATTCTTTCAAGATACGAACAAAGAAAGTGTAATTTTTTTTCGTGATGTGCGATGTGCAAAACAAGACCCTTCCGGAGAAGGAGTGCTCCCTGATTGATATGCCTCGTGTTACGCGAACGAGGGGGGGGGGGAGATGAGTGGTCTACCACTTGGCGTCGCTCTCCTCCGCTTCCTCCATTTCCTTCTATTATTATTATTATTATTATTATTATTATTATTATTTGTTGTTGTTGTTGTTGTTGTTGTTGTTGTTGTTGTTGTTGTTGTTGGTGGTGGTGGTGGTGGTGGTGGTGGTGTTCTTGTAAAATGAACTCTAGCCATTCGTAGAAAGTTTACTTACTGAACAGTCACTTGTTAGACGCTGCATTTCAGCTTTCAACTATCGAAAGGAAGACGTTATTTTTCGACGAGAAGTGTACGACACGAGCGCTGTAGCTTGCCTGTGTGAAACAGCCGAACCATTTCTGCCTTAGGATCGAGGTCCTGATTCCAGGAAATGTCACGTAGGAAGTTGCACTTCTCTTGCTCCCACGACATGGAATCAGACGTGGCAATTTGGAGAACTTTTGCAGTTCATTTTTTCCTTTCAAAAAGATAGTTAAAGATTCTAAAATACATTCTTGAGTATGTATTCAAATTCTTGAGTACGTATTATTCAGATTCTTGAGTACGTGTGCAAATGCGGAGTAATATACGCAGTCTAACAAAAATATGCAAAAACAACTCGTTTCTCAAAAAATGTACATTACGTTATTTTAAGATCTAATTTTTAGAACACATTTCATTAAAGAAAAAAATGTATCATCAATATTGTAGTTTTGCAATTTTTTAAAAAACAGAGATCACCGAAAACGAGGCTTACGTCATTTTTAGAAACGTACTTTGCTCTACTCTGGAAGGGAAAAAAAGAAAAACTCGGAGCCGTTTTTGAAAATAATTGTTTAAATATTGCCTATATTTTACGTATAATAACCTGAAACAATTCTTATTTTCTAAAATGTATAATGTGTGTATCTATAATGTAAATTGTATAAAATGTGATCTTATTTCAAAACCTGTTTCTGAAGTTCAGGAATGACGCAGAAAAAACTTCAACTTAGCCATTTTTTTAGAATTCAGAGTTTAACGGAGAGGAGACCTGTGCCTTTTTTCTCTTAGTAAGAATTTTCATCAAATAATTTTTTAGCATTTTTTAGAAAATTCTGAAAATGTTGAGGCTTCATGTAAAGACACGTCCTTCCCAAAAAAGTTTTCGTTTTAAATTCGCAGGGCCCCGGGTTCATCGAGATCGAACAGGGATTATCTATTTTTGAAAATCGTCTGAATGGTTTCGGCGGTAACGATGATAGACGGACAGACGTTTTTCCTCAAGCCAAAATTTATATATCAAGGACACAAAACGTGGAGTGTTACTTCCAAAGGGGTTAGAGAAAGTTAATTTACTGCATTTAGAAACAAGATTTATTCACCCTTGCGATATAAGGGCTTTACAACACATTTTTCTAACGAACACCCCCCTACTTTCCGCTCCAGGATTACATTATTGTCTATTTACTACGTAAACACGTATTAGGCGAGAAAGTAACAATAGTTTTGAAATTAGATCTTAACGTATTCGCAGTGAAATTGTCTAAAGCCAAACACGAAGGGTCAGAACCAATCAGTCCACATGATTTAATGCCACATGTTTATAAAAGTATAGTTTATGTGTTATGTGCATGCAATAGTTTTATGTTATATTCAAAAGTAAGTACTTTCAATGCTGCTTCACACGACCACACTTGTCATGGCTAATGACCAAATCGACGAGTCTCGTCCCATAGACCCGTTAGATGGTCTTGAAAGAAGAATTTAATTACATATGACTGAGGAGCGGAGTTTAATGAAATGTCATTTTTTCACTTTAGAACAACGCCGTTTGGTGTAGACATTAATTTAGTGTTATGACCAAAGCAAAAAATTCATTTTTATAAGGTTTTTGTTTTTGTATTTTTCATCGATTTCGACTAATAAAACGTTTTAAACCCTTTTCCGTCATTTTTAAAGCTTTTTTCGCTTATTCGTTCGATTTTAATATCATTTTAATGGTACACAGGTTCCTGTGACGCCTTTCAGCGCCATTGTCGGCCAGCCGATTTCGAGATAACTAAAGACAGATTTCCTGGCAAAGAACAGTCCAAACCAGAAGTTTGCAAGCTGACTTTACTTGAACGAAAGGAAGAAGCATCGCTTAATTAGTACCATATTCAACGGGTTCATTGTTCATCTAAACTGGTTTTGATCACATTATTTACATCATTTTCTTTGCTTTTAGGGCATTTTAAAAACATTTTTAGAGCATTTTGTTAATCATTTTTGTCAATGTTTTGGATCATCAAAATCCGCCCCTATTCATGATTATTCGTTACGATTAATAGTGATGTTTTCAGACACGTCAACTGCTATAGCCATCAGTCTCGCTAGTTAGTGAATGTTTAGGTCGGTTTGCAGGTAATTTCCTCCTCCGAGTATCTCTCCCAGCGGGACTAGATCTAAGCTCCCAAGCGATCTCGCGACAAGTATGATAGTGCAGTGCATGTCGGTGTAAGAAGGGAGAGGATGGGACAAGGAAGAAAAAGAAAAGATCGCGAACGGTCCAACGCCCGTATGTTAAGGTACTGCTCCGGTATTCGCCTGGCGATCGGAGATCCAACGGAAAACATTGTAAACAATGAGGCGGAGCGAGGCGGGGCGTCTTGAAGCGGGGCTTCGTGAAGCGGGGCTTCTTGAAGCGGGGCTTCTTGAAGCTGGGCTTCTTGAAGCGGGGCTTCTTGAAGCGGGGCTTCTTGAAGCGGGGCTTCTTGAAGCGGGGCTTCTTGAAGCGGGGCTTCTTGAAGCGGGGCGTCTTGAAGCGGGGCGTCTTGAAGCGGGGCGTCTTGAAGCGGGGCGTCTTGAAGCGGGGCGTCTTGAAGCGGGAACGTGAGCGGACGTGGGAATGATTACAGGGCCGGGAGCGGGGCGTGAATGTCGTGCGAGGCAGTTGAGCCATGGCCAACTCGAATGCCGCGGCGCGGGCGGACTGTCCAGGCAACAGCGGGGGCGGGGCGAGGCGGGACGGGGCAAGGTCGTGTGCGCGCGTTTTCCGCCTACAGCCGGCTGAGAGGGCAAGCCCCGTCCGCTTATCGGGGGGTCGTCTGTGAATGTTTCCATCTTGCCACTTTGTTGCAAGTCATCGTTTAGTTCGATTAGCGACGAGGGTCACGCAAATTGCTTGACACAACGTTTGAGTGTTTCTGCACATCATAATTGTTCCAAGTTCAGGGTTTTTCAAATATTTCAAGTAATTTAATATATTTTGAATTAATTATTGCATCACTCCTCCTTATTTTGTTTTGGGGAGCGTAATGATTATTGTTCTGGAAATATTAGTGTGTACGAGAGTCGCTTTACAGTTATGTGAATAAAATATCCGTATTTTTACTCGTTACTATGTTTTAGGAAAGCAAATGTTACGAAGCATTTAGTACTCGGAGTAGCAGATGCTAAATTTTATGAAAATAATTATTTATTTATTTATTGTCAAAATACAGTAAAAACTGTACGAATATGTGACGTATGGAAGAGAAGTATAACCAACCAGCAATAAGACATTATAGTAAACCAGCTACAAGATGTAGGTACGCCGTGAAGGGGTTACAAAAACAACCTATAGTATACTGCAGCAACCTTCCTTTTCTAACTGTATGTGTTGAAACATTTACCTTTTTGTCACTTCAAATAACTGTTGTAAGCAAAGGAAATCGTATTGTTCGTATCGTAGTGTGTGTGATACTTCGTCCAGAATTGTAGTTTTTGTTTACATATATATCAAGAGGAAAGTTGTATAGTAACATTAAAGATCTACATTGCCCTAAACACAATCAGTTATAGATTCCCTGAATCAGTCGCTGAATAAATGTTATAATAAACAGTAATGTTTTAAAATGTTTACCCTTTACATTGAATTACATTGCAAGTACAATCTGCTTAAGTCATGTTTTAACAATTCCGTGATTCATTAATTCAAGTGATATGATTAATTTCAGTTATCTTAGTTATTCATAGAACAAGAGTATTTGTTAAATAGTACATTATGAAACGATGATGCAATGATGGGTATTAATACACGAGTGTGTTATTACCATACGAGCGAGGTACGAGCGAGTATCGTAAACTTCACACGAGTGTATTAATTCCCATTACAGCGAGTTTCATACGGTACTTTTTCTACGACTTTTATAAGTTAAACTTTTAGATTGAATCGTTTTGTGGCAGTTGACGTGCAGGATTCAGTCAAGGCCACCAACCGGACAGCTAACCTACCTGCCGAAGGTGGCATTGGTCTACCAGTGCGAGAGAATACAAAAGTTGCTCTTACAATAATTCCGAGGTCACCATTTTCGCTTTCTCTCTTATTTATGAAGGTGCCAACTCCTCCTGTGATTCACTAGATATTCCAAACTAAAAAATTGGCCGGTTTTAAAGGACAAACACATGGCAGAAACATATAACACACAATAACTCGCGTTCTGATCTTAACGTCAGTCAAATGTTCCCTCTACCACTACCCTAGTCAAAGTGAAATTACAATTCAATTTCTTTTAAATATTATTCCACGCAAACATACTAACAATAAAAGAAATAAAACTGATAAATATAATATAACATTAAATGCAATTTTAATGTACACAATCGAACAAAATATTTTTAGAACGATTCTCAAAGATTAATGAGGTCTCAATAGTTGGTTTGTAAGCTTCTCTGTGATTGGTCAAGAACCTGTATCATAATGAAATCTGTATCGTAATGAGTATCATTATGCAACGGGTCGCAGCCATCAAATGACAGAATTATAGACTGGGAGTAGAATAACGTTAATTATTGCACAAAAATATTCCAAAGATAAGTCGTGTAAAATGGTACATGGGCAATTTATTAAAGTATTTGCAGGTAAAAGTAAAGCATCCTAGTTTCTTAAATTCCATTGGCAGAATATCAGTCGGTGGACTGTATCTTTGATATTGTTTTCGAGTAACTAGGCGGACTTATTTGTGTTAATGGTATCTTTTTATTAATTTTCTTTTAGTTCTGTGTGGGTTTATGTAGGATATAGTACACATTCAATTATAAAGGTTTTTAATAAAGAGATATTACTGTGCTCTTTATTGATGAGTTGTCATTTCCAAAAGCATCGAAAAAAGACACCTCTCCCTTTTAGGTTCCTGACGAAGGTTAGTAATAGTAGTTGCTTGTCTTTGTGAACGAGGTTTCCTAATTAAGATTACTTCTCAAGCTCGCGTATTAAGGACCGTAACACAAAGTTGTTGCGACGAAGACAGAAGATCTCAGATACGGTCGCAATACCCCACCCCCACCCCCGGCGTAAGATGCGAGTAAGCGGAGCAGCTGACTGCTGTCCATTCCTGTTTAAGTTAATCACGAGGGCGAAGGCGTTGGCAAAGGCGAGGGCGAAGGGGAAGGCGAAAACGAAGGCGAGGGTGAAGGCAAGGGCGAAGGCGAAGGTGAGGGCGAAGGCGAGGGCGAAGGCGAGGGCGAAGGCGAGGGCGAGGGCGAGGGCGAGGGCGAGGGCGAGGGCGAGGGCGAGGGCGAGGGCGAGGGCGAGGGGAAGGCGAGGGCGAAGGCGAAGGCGAAGGCGAGGGCGAAGGCGAGGGCGAAGGCGAGGGCGAAGGCGAGGGCGAAGGCGAGGGCGAAGGCGAGGGCGAAGGCGAGGGCGAAGGCGAGGGCGAAGGCGAGGGCGAAGGCGAGGGCGAAGGCGAGGGCGAAGGCGAGGGCGAAGGCGAGGGCAAAGGCGAGGGCGAAGGCGAGGGCGAAGGCGAGGGCGAAGGCGAGGGCGAAGGCGAGGGCGAAGGCGAGGGCGAAGGCGAGGGCGAAGGCGAGGGCGAAGGCGAGGGCGAAGGCGAGGGCGAAGGCGAGGGCGAAGGCGAGGGCGAAGGCGAGGGCGAAGGCGAGGGCGAAGGCGAGGGCGAAGGCGAGGGCAAAGGCGAGGGCGAGGGCGAAGGCGAGGGCGAAGGCGAGGGCGAAGGCGAGGGCGAAGGCGAGGGCGAAGGCGAGGGCAAAGGCGAGGGCGAAGGCGAGGGCGAAGGCGAGGGCGAAGGCGAGGGCGAAGGCGAGGGCGAAGGCGAGGGCGAAGGCGAGGGCGAAGGCGAGGGCGAAGGCGAGGGCGAAGGCGAGGGCGAAGGCGAGGGCGA
>BLKR01005803.1:0-10000 GCA_011170035.1 Teleogryllus occipitalis
CAATGAATTTTACAAGTTTACATACAATTTATTTACATAAAATTAAATTTATTATAAAGTGTTTATTTTGGGAGGAAATGTATTCCTTAGCTTCACGAAAGTCCAACCAACCGTCAGTTTTGAAAGGTTGAGGAATTTACCGACTATCCGTGTAATTTTGAGAGTTCGAAGAACAGAGTCCATTGCCGTAGTGAATCTCGTCATGAACTGAAGAAACAATAAAAACTTTGCTCTAGTGTATCATGTAAATTCATGAACCATTCACTAGCAAAAACACGAAAAGAAAATAAAAAGCGTAAAAATGACAAAAATGACGTAAAGTTAAAAAAATGACCTAAAAATTGAAAAATACCAAAAAAATGTCCAAAAAATGACCTAAAAATGAGCCAATAACTACACATTTCTTTGACCTCTGTCGTGATAAACATTCATTTACAACTTAGCAACGTCTAGAATGCAACAGAATCCGAGCCCTGATGTTAACAATTGAATCGTTTATTTCAGAAACCCGTCAAACGCCAAAATCTAAAAAGCGCTTTAGCGGTGGAGTATTTTTCCATGAAGATAGACACATCGTATTATTAACTGAATGGCACTGCCAGTCTGCCGTAGAGACCAAGATCACGAGCAGAGACCGGGCGAAGACCTCGCGGGGCGGCACTTGCGCCACGGCCTCCTGGCGTCCGTCGCATGCAGATTTCCGCCGCTCGCCAGTGAAAGCGAAGCGCCAGCGGCCGCCTGCCCGTCTGCGTCGGCGTCGGCGGCGGGGACGGCGCAGGGGGCCTTGGAAACGCGGTCGCCGACGCCGAAGCGTCCGCGCACCTCGCCCCGCCCCGCCCCGCCCCGCCCCGCCCCGCCCCGCCCCGCCCCGCCCCGCCGCGCCGCGCCGCGCCACGCCACGCCACTCACGTCGCGTCGAAACGAGACGAAACGGACGCGTCCCCCTTTCGTGAAGGCGTCGACGCCGACGCGGCCGCTCAGACGACAAAGAGATGCTGTTGGCGACGGTTGTTGTGGTGTTGGTCGCGGTGGCGACGGAGGAAATTGTGGTTGTTGTGGTAGCGGTGATGTCGGTGGTAGCGGTGATGTCGGGGGCAGCGGTGATGTCGGGGGCAGCGGGGATGTCGGGGGCAGCGGGGATGTCGGGGGCAGCGGGGATGTCGGGGGCAGCGGGGATGTCGGGGGCAGCGGGGATGTCGGTGGTAGCAGGAATGGTGGTAGCGGTGATGTGGCCGCTGCGTTGTTTATGGCGTCTGGACAGCAACTCTACGACTGTCTCGCTAAGGCGCGACAGAGGCCTTGGCGCTTTCAAAATAGCTAATGACGCCAAAGCAGTTTTTGTATCCGTGCCTTACTCGGGATGTTAAATAAAATGTAAGGAGACAAAAGTGGTATTGGTATAGTGTTTTTTTAAATACAAATTTGTTAACTCACTTTTTTAGTATTATATTTTTACGGCTGTGATCTAAAGATCTTTATTGCATTCCTTTTGAACTATTACCATTTGAAGCATTTGGAACTTTAAAATGAATTACTTTACGTACAACCGAGGAATACAATGGTCAGTATCAATTTGAAATTTTCTTATAAATGTGGATAGAATTTTTGTGAACATTCAAGATTTTTTTCTATTTTATAACTTTAAAATACGCTCTCAAATCCTATCAGTGAATACGTCAAGTCGTAAGCATAATATAGTTTCAAATCCTGGCACAACATACAGATGATGTGAAGACTATTCAATCGCCCATTTCATCCCTTGATATTTTTAACATTTTGTTTTTAAACGACCACCCTTTCACAAATTTGTGGCATTAACAACTGTTCATTAACAACTAAATAACTATGTATTTTAATAAAACTGAACGTACTTGGAACTAATACCACTCAGCGCTACTAAAGGTGTGGTGTAACTTGGACATACCACGTTTATTCTGAGAGTAGTTAGTTCTAGCTTAAGCGCGGTGTAAGGACGGAATAAATTTGTACTAATAATGCGGCCTAAACCATGGAATAACTACACCTTTTCTAAAGCGAAATCAACGCTTGGCAACATTGCTTCTTGTAGCATCTTTGGCAATTTTTCTTTATTCTCTGCTGTGGGGACTCTCAACAAAATCAGAAAACGGAATCACAGTTCCAATCGAAGCAGCCGAATCAGTAAATGTCAAAGAACGAAAGCAAAGTCGAAATTAAATCACCGGAAATCCAAAAGAAGCCAGGTCATAAAATATCCAGGAGAAAGTACCAAAAGAACGAAAGCAAAGGTCGAAATATATGAAATGACTGAAAGGAAAAAACGAAACTCATGCACGAACAGCTGGAGATAAACTGGAGACAAATGACTATTGCAAGGCGCTTGTTTTCCTCCGCGTTATTTCCTTATTCAACGCTTAAACTATGTGTCTCCGTGGTTTAGCGGTTGCCATGGAAACTACAACGCAGTTATTCCATGCTCAAGTTATTCCATGTTTATTGGTAGAAGTTTTTGCTATTCTCATGCTATTCCAGGCGTAAGCACGGAATAAAGTTTACACCACGCTTATTAGTAGCGCTGACTGTGTATTTCTTCTTTACGTACCGGTAGCGGTAGCTCAGTGCATCAACTGATGTCACTGCAGCGCCTCTAACCGGGAGGTCCTAGGTTCGAGTCCTGACGGCGGCAGGATTTTCGACACTAGCTCTCCAGCTAGGTCGAATTCAGCTGCTGTCTGGAGGAGAATTCTAGCGGCCGGCTGCTCTCATCGGTAGTTTTCCGTGGTTTCTCCGATCAACACCAGGCGAATACCGGAGCAGTACCCTACCAAACGGGCCACGGACCGCGCGCGATCTGTCCTTCCTCTTCCTTGTCCTATCCTCTCCCCTTACACACACACTTACACTAACATGCACTACACTACCACATATTCCGGGAGACCGGTCGGGAGCTTTAGAGCTTGTCCCGACTGGGGCGGTGCCCCGTTGGTGGGAGAGTCCTGGTTAGGGGGAAACCCCACTAGCCGACGGTAGGTCGGCGCCGGATCTCGCCATCCAGCGGGGGAAGATCACCGCCATCTCCCAAAGAAACATGCACTACACTAACGGGACTAATGACCACAGTAGTTGACGCGCCCGGAAACACGAAAAAATCAATCAATCAATCAATCTTCTTTACGTTCATCACATCTCAGGCATACGGCGTGTCTCTCAACTACCCTTTTACCATTTAGTCCCACTACACTGCGAGGTAAATAAACTGATACTGCTACACATTTATTCACAAACAAAGAGATACAAAACAGTGAAATTAAAATTCACAAAATATCAAATATTCAATTTAATCTTGCAAATAATTCGAGATTTTGCACAAGTCCCAGCACTCATGATACAAAATGGAAATACTCAGAAGAGCTTGACTACGAACAAATTTAAAAAGCTCATAAATGTCACGTTTTGTAGATTACGGTCTAAGGTAGTAATTGGAGGAACTCGGGTCTTTGCGTTTTCAGGGCCCACGGCGAATTTACGTAAGGTGTTTATGTTACGATCGAACACGCAGGGTAGAAGTAGACACATATGGGTGCAATGAAAAATATAACGCTTATTTTTTGGCTGCACCACGTGCCGGAACGGACTAAAAACATACCCTTTAAATCTGTTCTGACAATACTTACAGAGTGGTGAAAACCGAGAGTTAACCCGGCAACGGATGGGATAGGTCTGTGAGACCCACGAAGTAGCAAAAACAACATACTGATCGCACCAGCAACCTGTTCGTCTCTCTACATTTCTTTTATTTTCAAATGAAACGTTCAGTGTGACAGTTATTGCCACGTACTTTGTATACGCGATTATATGCTTAATTTGTTTCGTGCTTGGTCTCTCAAACCAAACCCATCCGTTCGTGAAACTGTAAAGGAGTAGGTACGTATTTGTATTTTTTGAATAATTTATTAATACTATGTAAATAATATGTTACTTTTGTGTAGTATTACGTATAACTAAAGTCAAATTGAACTGTAATTTCAGAAATGAGTCAAACCTTCCAATGGAATGATGAGGATGATATTAGGGAGGTCTCGTTGTGCTCCTTCATACGTTTACCAAATATTTTTTGATAAAAATTATGTGATATACCAAAATGAAGAATCATTTTTATTATGGAAATGTCATTTTATTTGACATAGAATATAGTAGTCAGTAGACGATCGCGGGGGGTCGCTATGTGACAAATAAACAACCGGCGTTTAGGATCATTTTCGTTAGGTTGAACTGACAGAGCAGAGGCGGAATAAGCAGTGTTTTGAGAGACAAAAGAAAAAGATTTAGGATTCGGATGCTTCCGAGTTTTTTGAACATTCATTCGCTCGAGCAACGCGGTGATGAGCGGGTCGTCTCTTGATATATTTTACTAGATCGAGTAAAGACTGTAATTGACAGTTGTATAAAATTAACTATCGTTTTTTATATTAGGATAGAGCGTTCTTGTAGGAAGTTCATGTGTAGACGTCCACCCGAGACACAAGTGAGGGAAGTCACGGATTATAATAGTATCGCCGGGAGAATTTTGAACCAGATCACGGACATTAGGCGAGGACTTTATCCAGAAGCAAGATTCTGCTGCGTCGACGGAGAAGGTTCTACGGGGCGCCATCGAACGAAGTGGAGAGCGCGCGAAGACCCACGAATGAATAATAAGGTTTACAACTATTGTAATACAGAGAAAACTGATCATGACCAAAGAATGATTCATTTTTGATTATCTTTATAATAAATTCTAATTTGTTAAGTTGAAAGAATGCTGATTATCATTGTTCGTTACGTGCAATCCAGGATTTAATAAGATTTTCAGGTTCCTCGCCACTCCGTGTGAATGGCAGATTGAATAATTGGTTGCAGAGTAAATAGCAACAATTATGAACTTCAAACCCCAATTAACTGAGCTAGTACAATATAATTTTGTAAGGAGAGATATTTAAGTTACGTAGGAATCTGAAAATCTTATTAAATCCTGATCTGAAACTGATCCAGCCATCTGTACAAAATGTGGATGAATGTTATCAATATATTAATATCAATATATCATATATCAATATAATATATCAATATATACTTGAATGTTAAAGCCTCCAAAATCGAAGAAACTCTCTTTGCATCAAAAGCGAAATTTATAAAATATTTAATTCAATTGAAGGTTGTAAGTCAATTTTAAATTATCTTAATATTACTGGTCTTGATAATATAATATGAATTATTGTAAAGTCCATTGTACTTAATATTTCTGTTTATTCCAATTTATAAAATGTATCTCTGGTGTAAATCAATAGCGGTCGCTAATGACCTTAAATATTTTTAAAGCGACCTAAAGTAAATAATTTAAAAAGCAAATTTAAACATAATGTATGAAGTAATGGTAATTGCTAGGAGGTTGAAATTATTCATTAAGAAACAATGAAGTGTTGATATGTTATGATCCATGTTTCACTTTTCTAACTCAAATATTACGGAAGCTATTGAATGGTTATATCGCTATATTTTTACATTAATTTATTTTTCGTAAAATTTGCCGCATTGTTCCCACTATGTATTAATAAACGAAAACATGGCAATATTTTCATTTAATAGAACGGAAAACCTTGTACAAGTTAACTGAGGTCCATTAAGTAATAAAGGAGAAGAAAGTTCTGTATCTCAAAGTTACCTGAAATCCTGTAATCATAATGCACAACGACGAAGCACGGGGTCAAAAAAAGTAATACATCGCAAAAACTAATTCATCCTTGATGCTACAACTTCACAAAGTTCCTCTTGAGAATATGAGACTCGGCATGCAAAATTTCATCAACTCCGAGATGGTCGAGTGGGGCACTTCCCTCAGATTTAACAACTTGACATGGAACGATCCTATTCAAGTATTAACATAATTCGACTTAAAGTAGCTCGTTGCCAACTCTTCTCCGTTACGCATTACTAATGAAGGTGTTGAAAATGTGCATCCACCTCCAGAAAATTCGTTCCATGCGTCGAGCTTAACTGAACAAACCAGGCTGTGCAATAAATTCACTTCTGATCAGGGTTGTTTCTCAGGAGGCGAACGTAAAACGGTAAAAAAAAGCCAAATAAAACAGAAATAAACTGCCTGCTTTTTCTCCCAAGAAACATCGGACAGTCTGTTTCTTTTCAGTGCCACCTGCTCGGAGGATTAAGCTGTTCCCAAGGCTGTCGGAGGAGATAAGGGCCTCCACGCTCCAGCTAGCAAGGGTCTAAAAGCTGCATTCCAGGCGACAGGTTGCCTCTGGAGATTCGAGAAGGGAAAAGGGGAGTCAGCCCTGGACCCTGGACGGAATTTGAAGGCGATGAAATTCTTGTGTACTTCTATAGCACCGAAGAGTCTAAAAGCCTTTTCAATCCAGTACAGTTTTCTTACATATTGGACTTACAGAAAGCGTACAGTTTAGATTGCACGAATTCTGTATGAAAACTTTTGAACATGTTCGATTCTTTTCGTATAGAAATTATAGTTTGACTTAAGCGCTTCTAGTGGGAGAATCGTTCACTAACGGATTTGTTGCCGGTGGAACTCGAAAATCAATTTCAATTTTTGTGGTTAGGTGCGATTCGTGATATTTTGCGTATTGGCGTGGCGGATTCGAATTCTCTGGCATTCCGGTAAGTATTTTAATCATACGTGAAAGTATGACGTTAATGAATCTCGCTTCTGCAGCTAAGACTTCATCTGTTCAGAGCGCTGTTTCTGTACAACCACTAAAGCCGTCGCAACCATAACCATGCGTGTAGTGATAACCTTGACGAGCTTCCTATTTTTTCTCTTCATGTTTTATTAAAACTCATTAGGTACACACGCAGAGCAAATACACAAATGCCGCCAATGAATGTACTCGGTGGCGGGCGACCCAATTCATTTGTGTGCCGGCAGAGTCGCTGGCGGGGTCTTGTGGCACTTCTAGTTTGGAACCTTCAAGTTCTTGTACGAGAATCTACACGAAAACTGTACCTTCTAAAAAGGCCTTGAGGGTACACACTTATACGCATGTGGACAGCGACCCTCCAGTGATGAAACTGCTCGACTTTCGCCTCTCATTACCCGGTTTCAAATCCCGGTGGGTCCCTCTGGAATTTGAAGTGGAAAAATCAGGTTTGCTTGGGGATCTCCGATTGCTTTGTATTTCATTCCACAATTGATTTACTGGGAACGGTAGCTCAGTGCATCAACTGATGTCACTGCAGCGCCTTTGACCGGAAGGTCCTAGGTTCGAGTCCTGACGGCGGCAGCATTTTCGACACTAGCTTTTCAGCTAGGTCGAATTCAGTCACTGTCTGGAGGAGAATTCTAGCGGCCGGCTGCTCTCATCGGTAGTTTTCCGTGGTTTCTCCGATCAACACCAGGCGAATGCCGGAGCAGTACCCTAACAAACGGGCCACGGACCGCGCGCGATCTGTCCTTCCTCTTCTTTGTCCTATCCTCACCCCTTACACACACACTTACACTAACAGGCACTACACTACCACATATTCCGAGAGACCGGTCGTGAGCTTTAGAGCTTGTCCCGACTGGGGCGGTGCCCCGTTGGTGGGAGAGTCCTGGTTAGGGGGAAACCCCACTAGCCGACGGTAGGTCGGCGCCGGATCTCGCCATCCAGCGGGGGAAGATCACCGCCATCTCCCAAAGAAACATGCACTACACTAACGGGACTAATGACCGAAGCAGTTGACGCGCCCGGAAACACGAAAAAAAAATCAATCAATCACAATTGATCTATTATCATTCACGTAATCAACTATCATTCACCAATTCAATAAAAATCATCATCCTTACCAGGTAGGACGTTAAGGTAACTAACACGATAATAGAAATATACCCGGATTTAAGTATTTTAAGTACATAATTTAAGCATTATCCCTGAACGAATATAATCCAGACGCCGCGAGAGACTCTAATCAAAGTGGAAAAGGAATGACGGCAATCCATGGTTGAATAGTAAGTGGTTTTGATAATGGCTGTTTTTAATTTCGTACGATTGTATGAAGTTTGTTTTAGTGGAGAAACAGCTTTGAGACTTATTCAAGAACACAACGTGCACCCAATAATGTGTGAATGTGAGAATAGAAAAAAGAGAGAATAACCCTGCCGTGAATAAATACGTTGAGTGATTGACAGAGTTTGTTTTCTGTTTTTTCTTTATAACTTTTCGGCAACAAAGTTGTATTTTGATATGAACTGGTTTAATAATTCTACGTTGCACAAAAGTTACGTTATTATTACTTGTTGAGACCTTAGGCCGGAACGTTGACGCCAATTTTGACATGCCTAGCGAAGCATCAACTAGGTCTTTAGAGTATTGGTTTATAAAGAGCTATATCATACATGTCCAATATGCCCTGTCGTTCGCGGATCCCTTTGTCATTCTCCGTATTCTCGGGGCAGAGAGTCGATTTCTCCACGTTGAATACGGTAAGGGATAAGAAGCGAAAATTAAAGTTCACTTCCAGTGAAGTTTGATAATTAACATTTTAAAACAAAGGTTTTGGTCAATACTCATGGATGCATTGAGTTTTTGCCTTTTTGTTACACCTGACTGTACTCTATATCCCTTGCTCCTCACTGACATACGGAAGATAGCATTTTTCTCATCAATTGTAGCCTTAAAACTTTACAACTTTCGGTATTTCCATACTAGTTCGTTATCCGTAGAAATCTGCGTTTGAAATCGTTCTTTTCAGATAGACTGTAACCATTCGACTCTGAAGCATTTTTTTATAGAAAGCTGAAGTCAATTGACTGTCGATTACACAGTGTCATCCCCCCAAATCAGTATTTTCTAGAAGGGGAAATAATGGATTACAAGTTCCAAGCACTGCACATTTTAAATTTACTAAATAAGGGGGGGGGGCGTCAATAATTTGTACAGTAAATGCCAATAAAATTGGCCGAGATTGTTGATGCGCTTACACATTTAAATTATTTAACAGCAACAAAGTAGCCTGAGTTCAATGTTTGAAACTAACAAAGGTCGCTGTGCGAAGGGTCATGGGTTCGAATCCAGTCTCGCGTATTGTGAAATAACGATAGCTATAAACTATTTTCTACATTTTCCTTTTCCCATAACAAACCGCCTTAAGACATTTATTTACTCAGAATAAAAGCCTTACTTGGCGTTGTCACAGCAGTAATATGTCGTATGAAAACTATGCAATCTATACGGTATATTTTCTACACAGTTAACGTCCAAAATATTCTCCGTGTAAGTTTAAGATATATTTTTAGAGAAATTCTTTAAATTCGAGTGTCCACCTCAAAGCAGCTTATCAACCTTTCAACATTCTTTCCGCTCCATTCCTGCTGTCTCCTCATATGAGCCTCTCGTAATCGTAGAGGAATGCATTTTCCACCATTGTGTGGCTTCTCTCTTTAATGGACACCAAAGCGACTTGATATAAAGCGAAAGTAATTCTTTTTTCCATCAGACTCAACATACATCGCAAGTATTTCCGCATTAGCGTAAAATGATGGACTTGGAAGTTCACGAAGTCATGCAGCGGCTAAAAGTACGAGGATAAACCGAAGTGGAAGGTTGTGACATATTGTGAATAGTGTGAAGACGTTCCTCGTCGTAATATTGTGTATTAGTAATCACTAGAGCCAGGAAGTTCAGGCATTTATTTTACCTGAAAGAGGCAGGCAAAATGGCATTTATTTTTACTAAAATAGGCATTCAAAAAAGGCATTTATTCTAACTAAAGTGTGGGTACAAAAAGGCATGTAAACAATGAAAACTCACATGTAAAAGAAATTGTAAAAAATAATAATTAAAACTGTTCAAACTCTAAAATTTACGTGATCACTTTACGTGTAAAAAAAAACGATATTTTCTTTGTAAGTTTGTTTCCGCATGGCCACGCGATATGATGGCTACGAATTTATTTTTCTCGAGATGCTGCCCCTTCAAAATGTTATTGTGAACCCTCTTTTGAATTTTGAAATGCCATCACTGAAAACATA
>BLKR01005803.1:15000-71942 GCA_011170035.1 Teleogryllus occipitalis
CATGTATGGCCCATGAGCAGGTGGCAATGCAATATCGGCACCAAATGACACAAAAGAAAGAGCACTATTATACTGACGAATATTATTTCTAAAGTTTTTTGATGTGTCATCGTCTATAAACAACTTTGATTTCTTCTGGCATATTGCTCGAAGGTAAACATATTTTCCCATTTAAGCAACACAGAGTAAACTCGTTTGCAGAATTTCTCTCACATGGGAAGTACAAAGCAGAACAAAACTGACATTTCATAGACAACGACCCAACAGAGAACGAAATGACCTCTCTAACACGACTTCTACGCTGACTTTCTCTTTCCCTGCGTCCACTTAATGGACGTTTGCGTCTTTTGGGGCGCGTGGGCAACGATTCGGAATTCGACATAACCTGTGTACAACTTCACTACTTCAGTACAATCGAGCAAAACCCACTGTCCGCATGTTCTCTACAAAATACTCCACAAAAGCAAATACATGCCAACCACCGACGCCACAATACAATTATTACACTGAAACAAAACCTTGACTAATTGTAAACAAATCTCAACAATCAAAACAAAACATCAAGCAGCGCCACCATGAACCAGCTTTGGAAGAAAACAATTGACTATTGATAAGTGTACTATTAAAGAATGATTTAATTAACTAATTTACACCATAAATGTTGGTGAATCAACACTAACAGTATCTGGTAACACATCTAGGGATCACATTCTTTCATTTAAAGGAAAAAAAAAGTACTACAATCGGTTCAGTAGAAGCTCTAAACGAAGCCATGGCAGAATACCTTATTTTTTTTTATATATAGATGTATTGATACCGATGAGTGTACAGACAGCTTTGTGTTCGTTAACTTCAGTCATTGTGAAAGATATTGCCATGTTTATGTGAAACGTACATATTTACGTCCTAAGGCCGTTTTTACGGTGAATGCCCCTGAACCACTGCGGGGCGGAAAGCAGCCGAGTGGAGAGAAACTGCACCGCCGCCCGGATGGCACGTGCTCAATCGTTGCCAGTCGAAAGGCCGACAATGGAAAGCCGCTAAGACACTTCAAGGCGGCGGTGACTCAGCGGAAAGCGATCACAAAGGCCCCCAAACGGCCGCTTCCTCTGCGGAAGAGGAAGGCTCGTCCTCCAGAGATTCTGAGATGGGGTTTTTATGACTTGGAAAGTAAATTTGAATAAACGAGACGAAATCTTAAACCAAACACGGTGAATATGGAATAAACTAAACACGGTAGCCTATTTTTATTTTTTATTGTACATCTATATCCAATCAACATACTTTTTTCGCTTATAGAAGTGCATTCTTTTTTTGTATGTGTGGTAATACTTCAAAAAGCCCCTGAATGCCAGGGTGAGTAAAAGACTAAGTCGTCAACAATATTGCAAAAATCGATTGATTGCATGTTGGTACCTACCCTAATTAATTTACCAGGAAGCATCCAAAAACTCCTTATACCAAAATTAGAAACATTCTTCAAGGCTTGGAAATAAACTTAAATAATTAGTTAAGATCTAGATCTAAAGAAACATTTGAAATACCTAGTCTCCGTACATAATGATTAATATTTGTATTTAGAAGTGTCATGATTATTTTTATGAAACCTCTGTTGTTGCTAGAGAGAACGATGACAACTGAAGGAGGGATTGAGGCAACTGGTGTAGCGACCTCCTGAACTTTCGTAAGAATAAATTTATCTTGCTATTGTTATTTCAAACTTAAGACAAACAAGACTTATTTTTATGGAAGAAAGAATAAATTCTTCAGGCTACCCAGAACTAATTATGCTTCGGAAATATAGCGAAAAGATTATCCTGTCGACGAACTTCGAAGGACATAACAAATGAATCTAGTAGATTTTCGCATAGTCATTGCATTGCATTTCACTCGGGAAGGCAAAGGAGATGAGAAGAAGGATAAGGCGTTGTCTGCCTAGCGCAAGACACGAGAGTCTGCTTGCTTGCCCGCCCGCGGAACACAATTGCTGCGATGGCGGTGCAGCAGCCTGCAGTTTTATTGTTGGACGCACGATTCCTGGAAGACGTGTCTTCGCCTAAGTCCGCGTCCGCACGCTGGAAGTTGAAAAACGCACTTGCAGCTTCACTCTTGTGCGGGACGCTCTCCACGTTGTGTCTCAACATCGTTGGGTGAATCCGGCGTACATGGAATTTGAACCGAGTTTATTGCAATCAAACAAACTGTCAGATTTTGTAGGAAGGAATATTTCTTGTTGGAATTCAGACAAACGGAAACTGTCAGATTTTATATGGAGGAATTACTTTTTTTCCATTCAGACGAACAGAAACTGTCAGATTTTGTATGGAGGATTTTTTTTTTGCATTCTGACAAACAGATTATATCAGATTTTTTACGGAGGTTTTATTTTTGCATTCAGACAAACAGAAAATGTCAAATTTTGTACGGAGGAATATTTATTGGAATCTAGACTAGTTGGAATATTTTTTTATTTTACTTTAATGTCTAAATTATATTTTACACACGATCTCCGGAATCTATGACATATTTCTATACTATCTGGTTTTCAAATAGTGTAATCTCGTTTTCTTTTTGTTCTGAATGAATTGTCAGTTATTTTCTTTATGAAAAAAGTCATGGTAAGTACTTTTATGACTGATTATACAAAAATATACTTTTCTACAGCGATTATTGCTTTTTGATATCAACACTGTGGTATTATTGTCGATTCATCAGTATTCACATCGAATATCTCGTAACGAAAACAAACTTTGACACAACTTCGATACATTTCATATTTAATATCAATACGTAAGGATCAACAGAAAACAGTATTTCTGGAGAATTTTTGCGTGAATCATGAACATTTAATTCGGGAAGGATAGGAATATTGCCAGCTAGCGACGAAAAATAAAATGGCCGCTTAGTAATAAGGGCTTGCAATATTCGGTGCATGACACCTGGTCAAAAGTATCGCCACCTCCGAGCACCTCACCGAGTTGACACACCTCATACGAAGACATTCTTAAATAGCGACTTTTCAAATCTTGTATCGTCACCGTTATTTTCGTAATTGACCACAAACAATACCGATACAACTAATGTTGAAAACGTAGATGCTTGAAGAATTGCAAAGGAAGAACTGGTTTTAAATTACAAAGAATAACTCCTTTCTTATTTTTTTCATTAAAATATTTGAAATTTGAAAGGAGTTGAAAGGAATTGAAAGAAAATTTGAAAGGATAGAAAGTCTGCTTGCTTTTACGCAGCAACACAAATGGCCGTCTTCTACGGGTCTTCGAGTTTTGCGGTACGCGGTGTCTCACATCTGAGCGAAAGTCTTTGCCGCCACAAAGTACCTCAGAGCCGATGCGCTACAAACCAAGACATTCATAGGTAGCAACTATTCAGGTCTTGAATCGTCACAATTCACGATTCACCTCACAATACTGATAAACCTAATATCAAAAACTTGTCGCTCAACAGCTGTTGTATTGTTCGGCAGAAACTAGCAGACATCCTATAATCAAAGATTTAATGTTTTTATTTACTCCGACCAAATTCCGTGTTCTTATTTTCCTAGACATCTTTTAGTTTAAATATAAAATATTGCCTTTACCAACATTTCTATTCATTCGATTAGAGCTTTGGAAAAAGTCGAATTTCTGTCTTCGTGATGGTAGATCCAAAGATCGTGGGTGACACGAAAGCTCCTAATATTATTAGGAAAAACATTCGAAAATATTATTTAAACTACTTGAATAATAACAAATCACCAATAAACCAATATTCTAAAGCTAGTAAAGACTTCATGTACTTGGGTGAATAAAGAATTATAAAAATATGCTACAGGTGCGTTGACTTGTTAGGTCTGCAATTTCAAACCAACGCTTTTTTTTTCGATACTTCACATTTAAGCATTTGATATTATTGTATCGATACCATGACATGAAAGTGTCGTAAAAAAGTGACCTTAAATTAAATTAAAGGATGTCTGCTACCATCTGCTGAATAGCTCAACGAATGGCAAGTAACAGGCCCCAGGGGCTTGCACAGTCCGGTACACGACCTCTGGGCGAAAGTGGTGTCCCCACCTCATAGCGCCTCATTGAGAAGGCTTGCCTCCTCCACAAAGCAGCCACGAAACTCACTTTCCTCTCCGCGCCACGCCTCTCCACTCAGCACGCCTCACACAAATATTTTCTTAGACATTGACCACTCACATCTTCAATCGTCCCCGTTATTTTCACTATTCACTTTAACAATACTGATCCAACTAACGTCAAAAACTTGTATGCTCGAAGTTGCGAAAAGTAAGCAGTGGTTTTAAATTGAAGATCTAGTCAGAGCCTGTCTCATTATAGAAATAAAGCAATATGAATAGTACAAATATAGCAAGTCTGGCGCTTCGGCTGAGCAGCACAATGACCCAACGAAAGCGTAAGTTTCCGCAGCCGGATTCAATAGCAACTTGGCTGACCAGGAGGTGCGCCGCATCTAAGCAACTGTGTCTTCCGGATAGCCATGTTCATATCAACACAATGGCTCCTTTGTAAGGCATGCACTATTCCAGCACACGACCTCTGGGCGAAAGTCGTGTCACCGCTTCATGGAGAAGGATCTTCTCTGCCACGAACCGTCCCGACTCCGTCCCGGCCCCCGTCCCGCGCCCCCCTGTCCCTGGCCCCCTGTCCCGCCCCTGTCCTGCCCCTGTCCTGCCCCCCTGTCCCGCCCCCTCCCCGTCCCGCCCCCCTGGTCCCGCCCCCTGTCCCGCCCCCTGTCCCGCCCCTCAACCTTGCCTCCTGTCCCGCCCCCTGTCCTGCCCCCCTGTCCCGCTCCCTGTCCTGCCCCCTGTCCCGCCCCCGTCCCGCCCCCTCGTCCCGCCCCCCTGTCCCGCCCCTGTCCCGCCCCCTGTCCCGCTCCCTGTCCCGCCCCCTGTCCCGCCCCCTGTCCCGCCCCCGTCCTGCCCCCTGTCCCGCCCCTGTCCTGCCCTCCTGTCCTGCCCCTCAAGTCCTGCCCTGTCCTGCCCCCCCTGTCCCGCCTGTCTCCCGCCTCCTGTCCTGCCTCCTCCATGTCCTGCCTCCCGTCCCTGCCTCCTCCGTCCTGCCTCCGTCCTGCCTCCGCCCCGACTCCGTCCCGCCCCGACACCGCCACGACTCCGTCCCGACTCCGTCCCGACTCCGTCCCGACTCCGTCCCGACTCCGTCCCGACTCCGTCCCGACTCCGTCCCGACTCCGCCCCGACTCCGTCCCGACTCCGTCCCGACTCCGTCCCGACTCCGTCCCGACTCCGTCCCGACTCCGTCCCGACTCCGTCCCGACTCCGTCCCGACTCCGTCCCGACTCCGTCCCGACTCCGTCCCGACTCCGTCCCGACTCCGTCCCGACTCCGTCCCGACTCCGCCCCGCCTCCGTCCCGACTCCGTCCCGACTCCGTCCCGACTCCGTCCCGACTCCGTCCCGACTCCGTCCCGACTCCGTCCCGACTCCGTCCCGACTCCGTCCCGACTCCGTCCCGACTCCGTCCCGACTCCGTCCCGACTCCGTCCCGACGCCGTCCCGACTCCGTCCCGGCTCCGTCCGACTTCCGTCCCGACTCCGTGTTGACTCACCCGTCCCGACTCCGTCCCGACTCCGTCCCGACTCCGTCCCGACTCCGTCCCGACTCCGTCCCGACTCCGTCCGACTCCGTCCCGACTCCGTCCCGACTCCGTCCCGACTCCGTCCCGACTCCGCCCCGCCTCCGTCCCGACTCCGTCCCGACTCCGTCCCGACTCCGTCCCGACTCCGTCCCGACTCCGTCCCGACTCCGTCCCGACTCCGTCCCGACTCCGTCCCGACTCCGTCCCGACTCCGTCCCGACTCCGTCCCGACTCCGTCCCGACTCCGTCCCGACTCCGTCCCGACTCCGTCCCGAGCGTGTGTCCCTCACGCCGCGCCGAGCCACGCCGCGCCACGCTGCACCACACCGCCTGAGTCAACATTCGCCCCGAGGCCCTCGAGACACAGAGGCGGCGTGTGCTCGCTTCCTGCCAGACGCATTGTGCCGGCCGACCGCCGCTTTCTGCGCGTTGTGTGCCGCCTCGAAGCCGTCCGGTCGCTGGGTGATGCCTTGTTCGGCGGTAACCACGGATACCTCTGCACGCTCTGTCCGTTCTCGGGTGAGATGTCTCTGACAAGCGCTGTCGGTGACTCAAAAAGTGAGTATAGTTTATGTCGAGAATGATAGGTACGGTTTTTATGTTTTTTATGTTTATGTTTATTATTTTTAAATCATATTTCATTACAGTTGGTAGTAGTTCTATGAAATGTAATTAGTGAAGCGAGGTTTGAAATATAAAATTAATTACCTTCGGAGCTCACGACACTGGAGACTACAATGCGCGATTCAACGACGAACTTGCCTGTAGCAATGATGCGTAGACTGCCTGTGAAGGGGGATATGTACTTATTATCGAAGGAAGACAGCGATTGTTACTTCTGTGGTGAATGAATCAGTGACGTGCATTTCGCAATATTTATGCGACTGTCTTCAGAACTGTTCATACCATTTGTTTACGAATGGAACGAAGGTAACATGTCGTTGACAGCCTCAATGGGTTTGAAGTTGATTGATTCATTAAATCTTTTCGATTTTTCATACCTAGTATCATTATTACTCTACCTGCGAGCTGTCAATCCCAGTTGTAATAGTACTGTGACTCAACTCTTCTCTAATGGAAAAGCCAGAGTATCTGTAACGGTATTGAGTCCCAACATTTTTAAGTAAAAATGACTCATCATATTTGTTCGCAATTTGCAAATTGACGTGTCTCCGTTAAGACTCTTATTTTCTACTTGTAGAGCTTTA
The DNA here is from genome assembly GCA_011170035.1 of Teleogryllus occipitalis. Taxonomy (NCBI): domain Eukaryota; kingdom Metazoa; phylum Arthropoda; class Insecta; order Orthoptera; family Gryllidae; genus Teleogryllus; species Teleogryllus occipitalis. Next base: position 21,830 of record BLKR01005803.1, read on the forward strand.
AACCATTAATAACTTTCCACGATACACATATTTTATTTCTAAATAAAGACATTACAGTTCTCTACATTTTGAAAAAAAAATTGTTTTGAAAGTTTCCCTCCCTCCAACTTTGGAGTGATGATTCCAAATATAACAGTTCCCTCATATCACGTCTAGTTTTGAAAACAATGAAAACAATTTTTTTGTTTGCAATGGAACAGCAAATCAATGCGTCCTTTATGACTCGTATTTTATACTTTTAGAGCATTAAACCATTAACAACATTCCACGTTACATTATTTTCTTTTTTAACTGAAATACTTATAGATTTTTAATGATAGCAACCAACTCCCACACTTCCCGTTTTCTTCATAGTCCATGTTCACGTTTGGCGTTCTGTACGAGTTATTTGAACCGAAGTTTTTCCAGAAATTTAAAATAAAAAGCTGCATATTTCACTCGCCAAGAATTCTGAACGATTCTTGTATCATTCGATGGTCTCTTGTGCTACAGCGGTTAGGATATGTGTAGGGTCAGAATATCGCATCTCAGTTGTGGCATTCGTCAGACTTACAAATATGCGAGGGCCTCGTAGACGTTTCCTTCTCCACAAATCCCCGCTCCACTTTGCTGATCGATGTAGTTCCCCCAGCGGCTGTTGTGCCTTTCCTTTGCCGTCCTCTCGGCATTTATGCCACTACCGTTCTGACCTTGACCCGCCTTGTCTTGCCACTCATCTAGCTCCCACAATGTCACTACATCCTTTCCGCACCCACGAACTCATCTTTTCATCGTCCTTTTCCGCCGCCTGCGTCTCTACCATCGCTGCCGCCGCCGCACCATTACATCGCCCCCTCGCTGATGACACGTTACCCTCAGGCGATGGGAGAGGGGGGAAGGGGGAGAGGAAGACACGCGACGGGAGGGGAGGGGGAGATGGTGGAGGCGGAGAAGGCAAAACGAGCGGAATCAAAAGCGACGGTGTTAGAGAGGAGGATGGAAGCGGAGGCGGCGACGGCAAAGGCGAAGACGGAGGCAGAAGCGGAAGTGCTGACGGTGACGGGCGGAGGGTGGAGACGGCGGAACGGAAACGAGGGAGAAAAGTGCTCGGGACGGGGTTACAGATATTGGCGGAGGTAGGGCAGAAGTGGAAGTGCTAGCGGGAGCAGGGGTTAGAGGTTGAGGCCGTGGAGGTGGCGGAGGTGGAGGGCAGAAGAGTCGGCTGGAGGGCAGAAGAGTCGGCTGGAGGGCAGAAGAGTCGGCTGGAGGGCAGAAGAGTCGGCTGGAGGGCAGAAGAGTCGGCGGAGGGCAGAAGAGTCGGCGGAGGGCAGAAGAGTCGGCGGAGGGCAGAAGAGTCGGCGGAGGGCAGAAGAGTCAGCGGAGGGCAGAAGAGTCGGCGGAGGGCAGAAGAATCGGCGGAGGGCAGAAGAACCGGCGGAGGGCAGAAGAGTCGGCGGAGGGCGGTGAAGAGTCGGCGGAGGGCAGAAAGAGTCAGCGGGAGGGCAGAAAGAGTCGGCGGAGGGCAGAAGAGTCGGCGGAGGGCAGAAGAGTCAGCGGAGGGCAGAAGAGTCGGCGGAGGGCAGAAGCATCGGTGGAGGCGAAGGCGGAGGAGTTGGTGGCGGCGGAGGTGGAGGTGGAGAAGTCAGAGGCGGAGGTTGAGGTGGAGGCCCGGGGATCGCTAAAGGCTGCGGCCAAGAAGGCTCCAGCGGTAACGGCGGCGGCGTGCTTCCCCGGGCGGCGCGGCGATGCGGGGCTGGCGGGCGGCCGGCCTGCGCTGCGCGGCGAGGCTGGGAGTAGCGCGGAACGGCGCGGCGCGGAACGGAGCGGAGCGGCATTCCTGGCTAATGCCCCCGCAAGCGAGCGCCTAGCGGCCCGCCCGCCCCTCCCTCCGCCTCCTCGTCCGTCGCCGCGCGCTCCGCGGCGGAGGAGGAGCTCTTGCAGCGGCGATGACACGGAGACGACGCGAGCGCATGCGCCGTGGGGCGGCCGCTCTCTCCGCGACGCGACGCCTGCGTCACAGGCTGCGCTAAAGGGATACACGGCTACCGCTGAGGCCGCGAATCTTTTTAAGGTTCATGCATTCATTCATCTTTCGTAGGTTCGTGGATTCGTCATTTGTAGGTTCGTGGATCCATCTTTCGTAGCTTCGTGGATTCACCTTTCGTAGGGCTCCTGAATTCATCTTTCTTAGGGCTCCTGAATTCATCTTTCGTAGGGCTCCTGAATTCATCTTTTGTAGGGCTCCTGAATTCATCTTTTGTAGGGCTCCTGAATTCATCTTTTGTAGGGCTCCTGAATTCATCTTTTGTAGGGCTCCTGAATTCTTCTTTCGTAGGGCTCCTGAATTCTTCTTTCGTAGGGCTCCTGAATTCATCTTTCGTAGGGCTCCTGAATTCATCTTTCGTAGGGCTCCTGAATTCACCTTTCGTAGGGCTCCTGAATTCATCTTTCGTAGGGATCCTGAATTCATCTTTCGTAGGGCTCCTGAATTCATCTTTCGTAGGGCTCCTGAATTCCGTCTTTCAATGGTCCCTGAATTGATCTTTCAAAAACTCCTAAAATCATCTTTCAAAGGCTCTTGAATTAATCATTCGAAGATTCGACGTTCACTAGACAGTTTGATGTCCCATGCTGGAAAAATATTAATGTGTCCCTGTGAGGGACAACCGTTTTGAGCTGCGCCATTTATGATTTATGTTCAAATCAACGTTTCAATCATTTCTGTATTGTCAACATTAGTAAAAACTATTTGTGACGTATGTGGATTTGTTACCTGGAATTATTGAATTCTACGTAAGAAACTGGAATTGGAAAATATGAGAATGTTTATTGGCCGACTTGAATGAGGCATTGGGGCTAATGAGAAACTCCACATATCAGAACAGTAAGAGGCAACGTGTGTGCATATTATTCATCGCATTAACAGTTAGTAAAAACAGAACGCGAGTTTCTTCATATCCTCTGATTGCTTCCTTGTCTTTTTTTCCATTTCGAACGTCGTCTTCAGAAGAAAAAGCCAATTTGCACACCGCGAATAGCTGAGCTATTCTCAACGTAATAACTCGCGCTATGACAATACATTCTTCTTACCATTCATATTGAGCTTCCATGAAGTCGATGTAGACGATGCCCACAGCTCCCAACGAAATTAACATTTTCTGAAGCGTCACAAATATTTGAGTGTTTTCCTGAGTGTGAGAAACATTAATGCCGCAATTTATGTCAAGTGCACACATCAGCTGATCGTAGTTTCCAAATGCGTTCTGCATGTCGTAATTCTTTACGTGCACTACCTGCTGTACTAACACGAGATTTACGCATACTATTTCCTTTTTTGAAATCCCCTTAAAAGATGTTTTGCGAAGTAATTTTTATCGACCGTTTCCCGCACTAACCAACCTTCATGTCTCCGTGGTTGGTGTAAGAACGGTAATTTTCAAGTCAGGAGAGCTATTTCAACAACCGTTAATTTCACCTCACAAAGTCTATTTGAATGCGGTAAATATTCTTCATGACTCCGTAGAGTACATTAGTTTTGCGTCAGGGAGAAATTGTAGAGGAGTGGCGCTGCCGACTTTTAATTGTTTAGGTCACTTATTATGATGCTGCGCGGGGATTGAATAAAAGCTGCAGCCTCCCTTCCTGGAGCCTGAGGCCACAACGACAAGAAACCCATTCCTGATGCAACTTCCCGCTCCAGGCCAAGAAGCGCTCTCCATTTCCTCTTTCTCAGACTCGATCCCTACAACACTACCGATCAGAGCAGACGGTTGCTAGAATTTTAGTTAGTTAATTGAAATGATTGTAGGCGTTGTCATTGTCAACAATAGTACTATTGTCCAGTACTATTGTTGACAATGAAAACGCCTTCAATCATTTCAATTATGTAAATGTCAACTACAACTCACCACTGAATCAATAGTTAGTTAATGCCTTATTTTACATGGCGAGACTCGGACCATCAGGCCCGCTTATCTGACTGACAACGCAAATTTCACTATGCTCCTTTCACTACCTAGGGGAGAAAGAATGTATTATCGCGGGCGACAAACCAGGTGATCTGAATTTAGCGCAGAGGCTTCTTTTAGGCTTGATCTTTTATATGCAGTAAATCAATTACATGGGACAGCTGACTTTACTTTCCATCCGAAGGGAGGCGTATGAAGGATTTCTTCGTCTTTGAAAAGCCACGTCTTCGATCGGGAGTGAACCCGCGAACTTGGGTATAACAGTCCTGTACGCTAATGGTTATACCACCGAACCCCTCGAATACCACCGAACTCGCCTTCAGAATTCTCCTCCAGACAGCGACTGAAATCGACTTAGCTGACAAGCCGTCGTCGGGACTCGAGCCAAAGACCTCTCGATCAGAGGCACTGCAGTGACATCAGTTGACGCCCTGAGCCACCTCTCCAGGTCTTCGCTCCATAGAGTGCGGGTTGGTAGCTCATGGTTTTCAGGAGGCAGCCGCGGTGATGCCTTCCTTCCTGGAGCCTGTGGTCGCAACAAGAAAGCCATTCCTGATGCAACTTCCCGCTCCAGGCCAACCAGCGGCCAACCATTTCCTCTTTTTTACTCAGAATCGCTCCCTACCAAGCAAACCCATCTCGTCTTCGCTCCCTGTTGATTGTTTGGTGATTCCGGGCACGTCAACTGCTAGGGTCATTAGTTCCGTAAGTGTAGTACACTTTTTTTGCGGGAGCTGGCGGTGATTTTCCCCCGCTGGAAGGTGAGATCCGGCGTCGACCTTCCCGTTTGCTTGCGATGTTTTCCCCAACCAGGTGTCTCCCACCAGCGGGCCACCACCTCATCCGAGACAAGCTGTATGTTCCCGACCGGTCTCCCGACATGTGGTTGTGTAGTGCATGTAAGCGTACGTGTGTGTGTGTGTGTGTGTGTGTGTGTGTGTGTGCGCGCGCGCAAGTAAGGGATGAAGATAGGACAAGCAAGATTAAGAAAAGATCACGCGCGGTCCGTGTCCCATTTGTTAGAGTACTGTTCCGGCATTCGCCTGGTGTTGACCGCAGAAACTACAAAAACTACCGATCAGAGCAGCCGGCCGCTAGAATTCTCCTGCAGACAGCGGCTGAAATCGAGCTATGTAGCTAGAATCGAAAATCCTGACAAAGTCGGGACTCGAACCTAGGACCTCCCGGTTAGAGACACTGCAGTGGCATCAGTTGATGCTCTGAGCCACATCTCTCAGTCTTCACTCCCGAGAGTGCGGGTCGATAGCTCATGGCTTTCAGAAGGCAGCCGCGGATGTGCAGAAGCGCTATGAAAAATGTCGGAGGCAAATGCCACGGAACTAAGTGCAATGTGGAAATCAAAGCGACTGACCTATTACCGAACTCCCCGGCGCTTAGTGATCCAAGTGGCTCTTTATTCATGTTTCCTCAGACCTACGAATGTTAATAATGTTATTTCAAAGCCCATTTTAATATATTCTTGCGTTGTCCGGTGCTTGCTTAAAGTTTCTCCATGCAGGAACGTATATATGTACTCGTATATTCGTTCTGCTATCAAGACACATTTCATTAATTTCACTCTCTCCTGAACCGGACTTTAAGAAGGCAAAAAGAATCAAGTTCGATAGCTTCACGTGATACGATTCAACTCCTTAGGAGTATCATACTAATGCCAATCCAGTACCCGTAGAATATTATTGAGGTCCAACACCGGACTCCAGAATAAATTATAATTTAAGTGAAGGATTCTATTGAAGAATCTAATGTTATAAGTATTTGCCTATACACTATAATCACTTTGTGCATGTTTATTTTAAATATGTTCAATTTTTAAGTGTAGAATGGGTGTGTGTTTTGAACCGTATTTTTTGTACTTGTGGTTCTTTCGGTGGGGGCACATCAGTGACAGAGGCCAGTGACAGTTGCCATCGGGCAACATCCTTTTTTGAAAAACTAGTTTAACATTACTATGTTGCTTTGGCTGCGTAACTTTTCTACATCGACAGATACTAAAATAAGATTTTCAGATGATTCTGAGAAGGTCTCGCTATAAGAGAATGCCAGAGCTTCTTACGTATGGTTTCGGTTTCTTAATCAACTGAAAAGCGTCGAACGTCAAAACTATCACTTAAGGTTAATAAAGTTCTATTCATTTTTCTTCCAGCTTCAGGGGATGCCGATTTTCGACTATCCGCACCGGGTCCCTCATGGGAACACACATTACCTTTACACTACACACTGACACTTGCGGGCTCCTAGGTCTGTGGTCAGCAGACTCACAAGGCCTTCCGTGACAACACACGTACATGAAAGACAAGGGGCAAAGAACAATGCCCACGGCGGGACTCGAACCCGCGACCCTTCCGACCGTGTCACTGAGTCGGCACATGCTCTAGCCACCCCAGCCATCTAGGTCGGCAAGTAAGGTTCCATTAATAAAATTTCTAAGTAATGAAACTTTTTTCTAAGTAAGGCTACAAATGGAATCCGCCGTTGACTCTTCCCTCTCTGACCATTGCGTCTTAATGTTTGAATCCCCGATTGTGTTTGAGACACCAAGTCCACGGAAATACCTGTTTAGATTGCAATATTCCAACGCCGATATTAATGTTTTCAAATTATATTTTATATATAAAAGAAAGGAAAAGAAATAAATTATTTGGTTCTATATATTGCCACTGGATGGCACAAACGCCACCTTCTGCAACCTTGAAACAAATGGGAAGCCTCCTATTGTTATTTTTCCAATTTTCTACTGGTATCGTTACCCCTCTGGTGCTTGAATGCTACAACAGGATAACCTACACTAATCAGCAGCCCCCATCTCCCGCTGCCTCCCTTCCGCCGCTGTGCGCATTGTATTCTGCGCACGTGCCCCCGCGCCCTCCGCCCCTCGGGAGTGCGTGGAGGGAGAGGCGTGATTGTTCGTGGGCTGCTGACGTCACGCCCACGCACGATGCGTGGGGCTACGGCGGCGCCACCAGCGCCCGACGCGACGCGACGCGACGCGACGCGACGCGACGCGACGCCACACGACGCCACACGACGCCACGCGACGGCACACGACGCGACGCGACGCGACGCGACGCGACGCGACGCGACGCGACGCGACGCCACACGACGCCACACGACGCCACGCGACGGCACACGACGCGACGCGACGCGACGCGACGCGACGCGACGCGACGCGACGCGACGCGACGCGACGCGACGCGACGCGACGCGACACGACGCGACACGACGCGACGCTGAGTCAGCGGGTTTACACAGTGTTGGGTTTACAGTGGTTGACGTTTCGCTGTGCCGCCACGCACTATATCACTGGACATTGGATCTGTACGCTAAATGTGGCGTATACGTCAATGTCAACTTAATATTAAATGAAACTATTGAAAAAAAAAAGTTGGCCACTCCGGTGGCCGAGATCGCTAAGGCAGCAGTGTCGTAGCGATCTTGGACCGAAGGGTCGCGGATTCGAGTCCTGCATCGGGCATGGTTGTATTTGTGTTCATCCTTTCACACCTTATCACCACCTCGGTCAACAGGGTATTATCATCCTTATCCTTGTCTCATCCTCCCTCTTTAAAAAACACTCATTTCCATACACTACACTACTAAGCATATCGGAAGACCAGTTAAGATCTTAGAGCTTCTCGGAGTCCGGATGGTATCCCGCTGGTGGAAGTCACTTGGGATAGAACAACACCCAAGCACTTGTATAGGTCGGCGCCAGATCTTACTATCCAGCATGTAAGGAACTCAGCCACAGCATGCACTACACTTACGAGACAAATGACAAAAAATTAGCTTACGTGCCCGGGAACATGAAATACTAATTCTCTCACAATAGGATTAATGATTATTCAAATGTACACTACTCATGAGATAAACAACGAAATCTTCAGTTGAGGAATTCCAGAATACAATTTACTTTACCGTATTGATTAAGAAGCGGTCTTCTAAAACGTTTTTGCTAGATCAACAGAGTTTGAGAGCTTGATAAGTAAAATCAATAATTAGTGGAATTATTCATAAGGCATTTCGGTGTCTCTTAGCTCCTTTTTATTTTGTTATCTATGGTTATTTTATATGACAAATCATAATTATAAGAACAAATATTAGAATTTGTCTGTCTCGAAGAAATACAATCTCCTTCCAATAATGAGAATGCCACTGAAATGACGTTTGAAATTTACACTTTTTCCGGATGTAAGCGCTAAATATTTTCAAACGCGTTCTAGATGAGGGTGTGTTGAAACTTTTACACCTTACCTGACTTATTTGTTTGGGCTTCTACACTTTCCTTAGTTACTGTCGGGAATCGTATAAACTGCTAACACAAAACTATTTTTTGCGGAAACTTACATCGATATGATTCAAGATTAATACGCATTAAGAACTACTAATATGCAAGCAGAGACAATCATTTGGTTACTTTTCCTTCTGCCAACTGCCCAAGTAGAAGTGTCCAATGATTGGGGATGTCATCTTACCTGAAACAAAAGAAAAACTTTTTAAAAAAGCTGAATTTGTGATAACAGCATATTGAGACATGTCTACGGCGCACATGGACACATATGTCTATAAGTATGTCGTTTAGTAGGCATGCTGATATTGTCGATGATTTTATAATCTAGCGTGAATAGAAAAAGTTAATAGAACAGAATACATTTGGAGGAACCTATTAATCCCAAGCATCGAAATTTCTCTTGCCTTGTCCTTAAAAATCGATATTAACCGTTAAAAACTTGTCAATCCTTTGCTTCGCCCCCAATGAGGAAATGACACTCCCGGAAAGGAGTAACCATAAGGTAGGTATTCAATGAGAAACATTGTAAAGAATCCTGAAGACGATCTGGACAATCAGGAAGTGGAAAATTGGGAAACAAGATCCGGTCGCATACTTCTCGATTGAGCTCCACCCTGCCCAAACAGTTGAACGAAGTTAACTGGGACATTTATAAATATGTAACGAATGTAAATAACGAATCAAACGCCAAAAATGTTTATTTGAGTTGGTGGTGATTTTTTCATTCTTTTATCGATACTACGTAATAAAAGGGAGGGACACAGTTCTGGTAAAGATAATCAACACTAAGTTGAATTACGAGTGTCTTATATCAATAATACGAGACAGGAATAAATGCACTGTACTTTTAGTTAAGCACGGTATCCATTTTGACAGTGAAAAATATTTGTACACTGTACACGCTTTTATGCAATAACTCCAAGGTTAAACATTAAAACAGACGGGTGTGCAGGAGTTTCAAATTGACCCATCTGAACCAGATTTTGCCCGCTTCTTCCGAAATCGGTTAAGGGAGGTCTAGGGGGATATGGGAGTCCCGTTATCAATACCGCGGTCAATAACATATCATCTAGGAGTCGTATAAGAGGGAAACAGTAATAAAATATAACTGTTATATATATATATATATATATATATATATATATATATATATATATATAAACTGTTATGGAAAATACACGTAAGCGCATAAGTCAATACCCGGTCTGATGGTCAAATAATGCGGTAAGTGCCAGAGTGGAATAAAATATTCAACGCTTTTTCTTCTGAACAGGGGTCCGATAAATTTACAGTTTTTTTTTTTACTAGGGAGTGATGTTAACTAATTACCATGGGCAAATGAAGTCTGTGAAAAAAAACCAGTATGGAATATCTCGTCAATTCTAGAACGGCTTATTGGAGCAACGGCCCATAATTCATAATGATTGTTTTGCATGATACACATTTTCTTGATTCTAAATCTGTCTAAGAATATTTTAACACCAATAATGTGCTCATTTCAAAAGCATAAAGGCCCAGATTGACAATTAACCAACGTGGGGTATTCAAAATGGATCAACTTTCTATGAAACGGAAAACTTCAAGGAAATGTACATCTTAAGGAGGTCAGTATGGTCATGTGATCAGAGCATCTTTAATGCCAGAAGAGTCGGAACGCTTTTCCGGTTTTTATCCTTTCCCATAAAATTAGAATTGAATAAAATTAGAATGAATGGAGCGCTATGTTATTTTGTTCGAGGGTGTCAGCTCGAGGTGCTAAGAAATACACACATACACATACACACACTACAGTACCGGCAGCGTATAAGCGACTCTGATAGTTCTCTCGTCACGTGTTGTGATATGTCATGTGACCTGCTTTGAAGCAATCAGGTTACGAGGATTTGTTTACTTTCTTGTAGTTAGCATTCTGCGTTGCCGGTTATCAGAAATGGATTATGTGAAATGTTATCTCGTCAAATATAGCTTTAAGACAAGATTGTAAAGGACAATTGAGATCTTTGTGGGTGACGTCTGAAGATAAAAGAGAGGTGCACCCTGGAAATATATAAAAGCGCAATTAAAGATATAATATCAAGACGTAGAATAAGCTTTTTTTCAGTCTCTATCCAATCTCGCTATACAGTCCCGGCAGCGGATAAATGACTCGGACAGTTCAATGCGCTGTTGCCTCACATTACTACGCTCATGACACCACCTACATGACATAATTTAAATATCAGAACATTAACACTCACTGACGCTATGACACGTCTTGACATCATATTCATAACCTTCGCCAAAGCCGAACCTAATCGCCTCTGCGACTTCGCGCGAGAGTCTTTCGTCAAGGCCACCGGCTCGACACGATATTATTAATATGAACTTCCGTTTCGGGGTCCACAAAATGCAATGAGTAATTCATAAATCCTTAACTAACAGTTTTTCCTAACTGATAGAACCTCCACAAAAGTTATGAAAAACCTTTGCCACTTACAAAACAATTAGTTTCAACAAGTTGTCTATGTCCCTCCTCTCACTTTCGGGCGGACTTTGTGCTTTCAAAATGCCGAACATTAAAACAACCCCAAAATATCTTCGCCAAACCACAAAATGGAAGAAAGAAAGCACACAAGGTAACAAAAAAGTAATAAGTTTGGTACCAAACGCAATGACACCGAACTGACAAGTGAATAGCACACAGATTCCGCGCATAGTCATATCCCTCATAAACTATCCGTATCCACATCCCTAGAATCAATTTTGTTTTAAACTAGTGTCCTGAAGCAGCAAACATGCATCGTAACAAAACCCTACAACAATGTGTTCCAAACAGTAGCACGCACACTGCTCACGAACAACAAATAAAATACTCCGGTATAATTCTACAATAAACTAAGTATTTTAGCAAATATTTCTCACAAATATTGCTATACCGTAGGGTAGAATATACAATATATACCGTATAATAGTTTACATACCAAGAACATAAAAAAAGTTGTTGATCCGTAACGCGACATGTGAATAATAAATATTTCATGGCTAAGTGGCTAAGTGAATCCTCGTCGTTGGAGTCCTGCTGTCGCATGACACCAGGTGTGCCCTAAGCAGTTACCCTCCGAGTACGAGGATTCAGTCGATTCGATTGATTGATTGATTAATTTTTTCGTGTTTCCGGGCGTGTCAACTGCTTTCAGCATTATTCCCGTAAGTGTAGTGCATGTTTTTCTCGTGAGATGTTGTGATCTTCCACCGCTGCATGACGAGATCCGGCGCCGACCTATCGTCGGCTAGTGGGGTTTTCTCCTAACCAGGACTCTCCCACCAGCAGGGTACCGCCCCAACCGGGACAAGCTCTAATATCCCGACCGGTCTCCCGGAATATGTGGTTGTGCAGTGCATATTAGTGTAAGCGTGTGTGTGTGTGTGTGTGTAGGGGAGAGGGCAGGACAGGACAAGGAAGAGGAAGGAAAGATCGCGCGCGGTCTGTGGCCCGTTTGTTAGGGTACTGTTCCGGCATTCGCCTGGCGTTGATCGAAAAAACCACGGAAAACTAACGATTAGCGCAGCGGGCCGCTAGAATTCTCCTCCAGACAGCGACTGAATTCGACCTTGCTGAAACGTTAGTGTCGAAAATCCTGCCGCCGTCAGGACTCGAACCTAGGACCTCCCGGTCAGAGGCGCTACAGTGGCACCTCCCCCGGTTTGGTCATCAGCAATTTTACTTGGATAGAGGTATTGAATTCTCCTAGCTTTCAAACATCTTTGTCATATAAATCCATTCAGCGCTTTTTAATGTCCTAGATCTGCATTTTATCGTATTTACAATAATTCTTTTAATAATTTCACTGATATCTGCGACTTTTCTGTATTATTTGCATGAAATGGAGCCTTGCTCTGTTGTGGACAAATAAATAAAATAATAGAACACCCGAGCTGAATACCGTAAACTATTCGAGATCTGCTTTCCCACAGACCACACTCCTGTGGCCCAGGCGTTAATTTTTTTACGCCAGGGTTTCAATATTTCGCTGATAATGTCTTGAACATTCTTTCGGAGCATGACCCGTTATTACCGACTATCTCGAACTGTGGTTCGGTCCCCGCAAGCACACATGCACTGCCGTTCGGAGCCATCGGCGCGTGGTCGACTAGCGGACCGACTCGTTTGGCGGCCATTAGGCGACTCCTACAGGAGGCGACGCCGCGGCGTTTCAATTTACATCCCACGGGGTCACGGCTACCACGCAATAAACTACAACGTATCTCCTCCATTGTGACCTACTCGCCTTTGTAATCTGCGCAGCACCGTCCGGCCGCGAGGAGTGTTTTTTTGTGGATTCTCCAGATGGTGGTGGAGCGCGCAAAGTAGTTCGCGGTGGAATGTTATTTTTATTCCCGCTGAGGAGTGGAAGATTCTTTGATAAAATGTCGCATGTGCCGCATAAGCAGTGTGTGATCTTTGTTGGGGTGCCAGAACGCTCAGGGGAATTGTTGAAGCTATCTGTTCGCAACTACAGTTGACTCCGGTTATAGTGAACTCGGATATAGCGAACCCTCGGTTTTAGTGAACTTAAGTCACTGGCCCCGTTTCATTTACATTACAAATAAGCGTAAGAAGATTCGGTTATAGTGATCCTGAACCTCGGCTATAATGAACTTAGGAAATAAGTCGTGGAAATAAATTGAACCCTGGAAATTAATTAGGCAAGTAAAAGGGCCTTCGGAGAGTGAAACTGTTTTCCAACAGTGCAAGAGGCATTGAAAGGTACCAATACTGCTTTACCATACTTAGAGGCAGAGGACCATGCAGAATCACGTATGGAGAGAGCACGAACTCTGGAGAAAGATACAATGAAAAATGTACGAAGCACACAATTGAAAGTAATTGTTTTTCTTTACATACAAATATATTGAATTTTCAGTTCGTGCAGTAAATGAATTTTGCTGTATGTCAATAAAATCAATTATTATGGAGAAATTTCATTTAATTTTGACATCGGATATAGTGAACCAAACATGCTAGTCGCCACAAGTTCACTATAACTGGAGTCGACTGTATTGTGTCGTTTTGTTGTTAGGTTTCAAATTAAACTATTAGAGGGACTGAAGGTACCTACCATTCCGTGGAGTCACGGCTACCACACCAATAAACTACAATGTACCTCCTCCTTTGTGACCTCTTCGCCTTTTGAATCTTCGAAGCACCCTGTAGCCGCGAGGTGTGCTTTTTCTCTCGATGGCGACGGTGCGTGCGAAGTTTAGTTCGCGGTGGAATGTTATTTCTATTCCCACTGAGGGATTGAAGATTCTTCCGATTATAAAATTTCGAACTTAGTATACCAGCATTCTTCGACAGTTTAACGTATTAACGCCTAATTTGCGTGCAATCATTGTTGCGGTGGCTGACCGCATTACAGATTTGTTGGAGATATCTGGTAGCGTCTGTTTGTCACGAATGCTGCCATTTTAGGGTTATGTTTCTAAATTAAACTATTCGAGCGTACGAAAGTGCCAACCATTCGTGGAGTCTTTGCTATCACGCAATAAACTACAAAGTATCTCCTTCTTTGTGACCTCTTCGCCTTTTTAATCTTCGAAGCACCGTCCAACCGCGTAGAAAACTTTTTTTGTTGACTCTCCAGATAGCGACGGTGCGCAGAAACTTAAGTTCGCGGTGGAATGTTATTTCTATTCTGGCTGAGGAATGGAAGATTCTTTACATGATAAAAAGTTTCACTTAGTATACCAGGATTCTTCGACAGTTTAACATATTAACGCTCAAGTTGCATGCAATCATTGTTGCGGTACCCGAGCGCGTTGGAGATTTGTTGGAGCTAACTGTTAGCGTGTGTTTGACACGAATGTTGCCGTTTTGGGGTTATGTTTGTAAATTAAACTATTCGAGCTTCCGAAGGCCAACTATTCCGTGGAGTCACGGTTGTCACGCAATAAACTACAACGTATCTCATCCTTTGTGACCTCTTCGCCTTTTTAATCTTCGAAGCACCGTCCAGCTGCATTGAAAGCTTTTTTGTGGACTCTCCAGATGGCGACGGTGCGCGCGAATTTTATTTCTCTGTGAAATATTAGTTTTATTGTGGTTGAGGAATGGAAGATTCTTTGGGTGATAACTTAGTATACCAGGATTCTGTGACAGTTTAACCAATTAACACCCAAGTCGCAGGCGCTCATTGTTGTAGAGCCTTAACCCGAAGTAGCTTTTTGATTGATTGATTGATTTATTCATGTTTCCGGGCGCGTCAACTGCTCTGGTCATTAGTCCCGTTAGTGTAATGCATGTTTTTTCTCGGGAGATGGCGGTGATCTTCACCCGCTGGATGGCGAGATCCGGCGCCGACCTACCGTCGGCTAGTGGGGTTTCCCCCAACCAGGACTCTCCCACCAGCGGGGCACCGCCCCAGCCGGGACAATCTCTAAGCTCCCGACCGGTCTCCCGGGATATATGGTAGTGTAGTGCATGTTAGTGTAAGTGTGTGTGTAAGGGGAGAGGATGGGACAAGGAATGGGAAGGACAGATCGCGCACGGTCCGTGGCCTGTTTGATAGGGTACTGCTCCGGCATTCGCCTGGTGTTGATCGGAGAAACCGCAGGCGGCCGCTAGAATTCTCCTCCAGACAGTGACTGAATTCGACCTAGCTGAAAAGCTAGTGTCGAAAATCCTGCCACGGTCAGGACTGGAACCTAGGACCTCCCGGTCAGAGGCGCTGCAGTGACATCAGTTGATGCACTGAGCCACCGCTCCCGGTACCGAAGTGTCATTTTTAGAGCTATCTCGAAGCATCAGTTTGCAAATAAAGCTGCTGTTTTGTGGTTATGCTTCCAAATTAAACTATTCGAGCTCTCCGAAGCGCCAACTGTTCCGTGGAGTCACGGCTAACACACAATAAACTACACCATATCTCCTCCAGTGTGATCTCTTCGCCTTGGAATCCTTGAAGCACCGTCCATCCGCGAAGAAACCTTTTTTGTGGACTCTCCAAATGGCGCGCGCGAATTTTTGACCGCCGTGCAATGCTATTTCTATCCGGCTGAGGAATAGAGGCTTCTTTGGATGATAAAAATTCGTAGCTGGTAGAGCAGGATTCTTTAAACTGCTAGACGTGTATTCTCGGTTCAGGAGCAAAGGTGAAAGTGAGGATGTGTGTCGGCACTCTTCGTGAATAGTTTTTTAATCTGTTTTATGTCTGAATATAGTTTAGATATACAAACAGTAGATGCAATTAATCGATGTTAACAAAAATTGACTGACAACCCTGTGTGGGAATCTATAATTGTGACTTTCCACAAATATCAAGAACAGAATAACGTAATTTAATAACAAATAATCCTCTATAAGAACTTACGTATATTATTTATATGATTGTTATATGGTTATTATTGTTATATGGACGTGAGTTTAACTGAACGCAAAATGTGTCGGATGAATAGGTTAAAAAAACAACAAATTTTGTGTGTTGTGGTGATTAATTGTTCAGTGCCAGTGTCGCAACCTAACAGTTTTAGGAATGGAGTGAATGGGTGAACTTCAGTATAATTTTATGAAAATGGGAAGAATAAACACCATTTCATGTGTTAGTTATTTTGTTTAATGTGGCAATATATTTCGTCCCAATTTATGTAATAACTAGCTGAAGTACCCGGCGTTGCTCGGGCATTTATTACAGTAAATTATTATACAGGAAGAGGAATTCAATATTTTCATGCCCTGCGGCGGGATCTACCTCTATCTCTTCCATTGAATCCCTTCTTCGTCCTACTCCCTGCCATGCTCTGCTAGGCCACGCCACGATAGCTGTTCTCTTGACCCCCAATTGGAAATTTCCGGATTACCTCGCTCATTTTCCCCCAAAAATGACATTTTTTAAAATTTAAAGGTCCAACTTCTAAACATTCACTTTATAACTAAAAGCAATTAACAAATCTAAACTACGAAATAAAATACTCACATATTTAATTTTTGTGGAGTTTTATATAATATTCCAACACTATCAATAAATTGTCACGTTGTAAAACTTATCCTACTTTTATATTTCTTCTTTTATTGTATTCCTAAAGGAAGTTTTGAAATTGATCTGTCAACTCGTGACCTTGAAGGGACTTACTGTTTTAAGCTGAGTATAATATGCGGAAGTTCATGCACGGGTACGGTAGAAGGTAGATCCGGAGTAATAGTTATAGATGACATAACGTAATTGATTAATCATAATCATAAAAATAAATGAAAATACTTGTATCTATTCTGAAACATAATTACCAGTTTTTATAATTCTGAAGACGACAAAAATATGTATGTTTAATGTCCTATGTGCTAGTAACATAAAACTTATTTGTTCAGGTAAATCAATTCATCATACAACTGATACATTAGCAAACTAATTTTCCACCAACAGTACATTATGAGTAAATAATAAATTGATAATGCACTGAGCCACATAACAAAACAATAATAGTATCATTATTTTATCTCAAGTGATAGAGATTACGGATCCTGAAATGTGAATAATAGAAACCAAAAACTCCCAAATATTATTAGCTTACACAAAAATATTTTTTGATAAATTAATTTTTGCTCATTTGTTTTAGAAAAATATGAATGACCTCATTCATTAGGAGCAAGTGACATGCAAAACAACTGCACAGATTAGTCTTAATATTGTAATGATCTTTGCTTAATTACCGACCAGTGCACTAAACTTCTTTCTCATACAAAAGAAAAAAGTACAACTGCAATTAATATGACAAACAACTACAGATTAGTCTTAATATGTAAATTATCATTCCTAAATTACACACCACTGTTCCAAATTCCTTCGCATATTGAAGAAAAAATGTTACTGGATGCACTGAAAACATATACATATTTTCCATTTTACCATTTTGAACCTAAGAAATGTGTAAATAGTCAAAATTGAGAGTTCTAATGAACAGCTACCCTACTACTTAGAGAATTATTCACATTTCTCCCTTTCTTGCAGTATTGTTTTCAATGGGGCGAGTGAGTACTTCAGCAAGTCGATCTCTGGGTAGCCGATTCAAAATTTTAGTAGACTGCCCATTTCTTGCCATTTGTAATCTGTTTCGACAATTGTGACATTCGTTTCGTCAAACAATTCAGTTGTTACAAATTTCTGTAAAAGATGAAGTTGTTTAGATTGTATACGATATCTATTGTACATTACTGTATATTCTGTACTGTATATCATTGTACTTTTTATTCTCTCAACCTACCTCAATTATTAAACGCTTTCAAACTCACAATGATTTCTTGCCACTTTGTATACAACACGGACAAAGAGCAATGCATGAACATTCATATTCTTTACCACTTCAGTTACAGCTTTCTTTCAAATGTTCACACAGGGACATTACATAACCTTATTCAAACTCCAATGAATTTCGTAATAATTCTGGATATTGATGAAATCAGTAGTAGATCTCAGACGCTATCCTCTGGTGGCGCGCAGCTAAACTATTGACATTGATACACTCTTGAATCTGTGATGTAAAGCTAGGCGAAAAATGTCCAGAAAAGTAATTATTTTGAAAAGATATTACGGTTTATGTTTGTAAATCATAGCGTATAGTACTCCAGGACTTTCAAGGATGCTAGAACAAAAGTTTCATCGGCATTGATCCAGTAGATTCAGAGATTACCGCGCTGTAAGACAACGCACCTCTGTCTTTATATATTAGTATATAGATATAGATATAGATAACACAATTCTCAACAAGAGAGATCTTGGTAAGTTAAGAGAGCCCATCGTAAATTAACTGTTAACTACCAAACATTAGAATATTTTATTTGTATAATAGTATTTCATAAGGAATCGAGTTATTGAAAAGGTCTATTAAATTTAAATCAATAAAGCGCTGCAAACGACAGTCGTCAAGAAAGGTAGAGTTAATATTTAATGTGTTTAGAAAGGTAACAAAGGAGATCTAAAGGCATAACCAATCCTATTACTTAAAATGTAATTATTTCGACTGTGTTTTGGAGCATTTTTTGAATTTCAGTAATCATTATTTCGTTCTAACTTACAAACACTAAATATAAACCAAATAAATTTAAGCTAATGTAATTCAGCTATACCTCAATTCGTTAAAAATTATGTAGAAAATATATTTAAGTGTCACATTGCAAAATTTTTACGAATAACCGAATATTTTAAAATTGTAACGAAAGTAAAGAACCTTGTAAATAAGTTTTCTTATCCAATAAATCATATTCCTTTAACAAGTTATTTACTAATCGACGTTCAAGAACAGCATGATGTTATAGAAAAGTAAGCGTCTATAAGAATCCTGATATATTCTAGAATAATATGTTAGTCCGCGTGATTTAAAATGTAATTTTCTAAGTTTATAATTAACATAGTAAACTCGCGTTGAAATATTTGTCTCGTAGCAGGATATAATATTTTTAAGATTTCTAGTTACTGATTGTTCTTACTTCGAGAAATTGTAGGTATCCCATACTACTTGACGACCGTTTTTAATTTACTGTTTAGTAAATTACTTCATTATTCTTAAAATTTATCATCGCATTGCATTATTCAATTATTCCACTGGTTCATGAATATTATCTCACCTGTCCATTTCCTAGTTTTTGAAGAGAACCTTTGCCGAGACCGACTCCATAGTGCTTGGTTCCGCGCTGTGGTTGCCATGTCACTTTGTGATGGAAACGAGCCACATTCAGGGAGTGTTGGTGGCGGATAGGACAGATGTCACCGCCCACCGCCAATGCCAATGAAAGGCCACTGAACTTCTTTACTTACAAACATTCACGGATTCATGGGGTTATTCTGGAGCAATAATTTTTTTTCTTTTGAATGTTGTTGTTATTGTTATTATTATATGTACTAACTACCATAAATCGCATTGCATTTAAATACAGAATGATACAAATCTAGCCCAAGTGAAAATATTAATGAAAACTCTTCAAGGTGTATGATTTCATAACTTAACTTCATCCCAATGACTCTGATTGGGAGAAGGAATTTTGACGACTATCAAACCAATATAAATTGTCTATTAAGCTAACGCATTCATCAACATAGAAGACCAGCAATTTTGACCACTATAAGCAACTTCTTCTAAAGAAACAAAACTTAAGATTCGAAGTCTTTGAATCATGTAGAGATCAGTCACTTCGCGAAATACCCAACCCCTCCTTCCCCAATGAATTAAGAACAATGTGGTCCATGACTTTTCAACTTGTCCGTGTAGTTATCCCAATGATTTTTTGCACGTGTCAGGCACGTGTTACTCGCGCAAGTTCGTTCAATTCACAGAAACTGCGCACCAAAATTTAAAGGAACAATTCTACGCCCACTTTCTCATTTACTCGTTGGTTTATTATCAAGCGTTTTGGCTGCGTAGTTCTAAAACAAAACAAATTATTTGTCATGTATGTTTGTTTTAGTTATTATTTAATAGAATACTAAGAATAATGCAATGCTTTTGAAATCTTTAATGCCACACCAGCTCTTTTTTTTCCTAGGGCTTTTATACAGCCGACAGCCGGTTGCCCTTTACGTCCCGAAGGGACGCATATTCGACCACACACTAGACAAACACTTGCGGGCTCCTCTGATCTGGGGTCAGCAGAACGCGAGGCCCTCCGCGACAACACACACAGAAAGTCAAGGGACAAACAACCATGCCCAAGGCGGGACTCGAACCCGCGACCCTTCGCACCGATGCGCTGAGTCGGTACTCGCTCTTAGCCACCTCGGCCATCCAGGTCGGCCAGCTCAATTTACTAAATTTATTTAAAGTAGTTCTAGAGAAAATCCATCTAAAATGACCTCCCCTTTTGACAACCAGGACCCTCTCTTCAACCGGAACCGTCGCTGGTCCTTTACATGTTAATAAGGCAAACCTTTAGTAGCAATAGAGTTTGCACTGTCTCTCAAGTACCTTAGTTGTTTGTTCCACTAAGTAATATTCTCCTTGGGTTGCTTCGGGAGACGCTTGAGATCTTTCGGTTTCCGCGCTTCGATTGTTTGCTAGCCCTCCGAAAACCACGTTGTTCGCACTCGGGGCGTCGTGGGCGGCGGGGAGAACCGGGGTGGGTGGAGTGGGGGAGGGGGGAGGGAGCGAGCACGGAAGCTGCGTCGACGGTTCAACAGCCGATGAACAATGCACGCACGCCGCCCGCATCCGCTGCACGTGCGCCGCGCCCCTACCGGCGCCTTCGGGAAGCATAAAACGGCCCGTAGGCGGCGTTGGACCGAGGCGAGCACTTCGGCGAAATCGTAAAGGCTACGAATACTCTAATTGTTCCTATGGGTGGAGTGGTAGTACATCTTAACGTCGGGTGGGAATGAACGGAGGAATATTTATGAACGGGTCTAGAATTCCAAATTGTCAGGAGGGCAAAGCAATTAAAATGTTTCACAACTGTGGTGTAGTAAATAACTTCTATCCGATGTAAACTATTTCTACCTGAGATCACTTTTCCGTTCGAATAGAAGTTATTCGCTCTCAAAGAATTTAGTTATCTGGCGACCTGGAACATGATACTCTAACGGCAGTGTTACTTTTTTGTAACCTTCATGGAATTACAGTATCGCCAAAAATGTGAAAAGCCATCATAATCCAATGTCAGCAAAACAAATTATTATATTCAGCTTTCGAACGGGAAGAGATTGCACACTGAGTTAGAAAATTGCTGTTATTTTTCAGTTTTAATAAATGATTTCATAGATCGCTTGTCCAGAATTCCTAAGAATCCATTAAATTCGAATTGACATCGATGAATCATTACAGAAAAGTATTACTTTCTTCTCATTACTGAAGATGTTGACCATTTGAATACTGTAGACAATTTCAGAGATTTAAATTGGGAAGGGTGTTAAACTAATAGTCTTGAGGATGGAGACAACAACGATACATAGTATAGTGTCAACTTGTTTAGACAGGCTAAATGTAAACAATGACATTAGTAAGGTATTTAAACAATGATTAATTACACAATTTGAAGTATTGCCTTAATAATGTCTGCATGCTCTTCCGTCGAAGAAACGTAAAATAACTCAAAGACTGATTGCCAAAGAGAAGTCCGTCCGCAGTGGCTCGCATGTCACTCCCCTGCCACTAGACCTGAGCCGATCGCGCCCGAACGCCTCAAGTTGTCACGTCAAGCAGCGGGACATACCACAGGTTGCACGCTGACACGACATGAGTCACGGGACGCCATGTTGGCCGCCCAACAAAGAGATTTTAACAAATAATCAAACTAGTGGAGAAGAGAATTTGCTTCCCACAGCAGGACGAGGGTTATATTGCAGGAATTATTAATCTATGGTAGCTGTGACCACCGTCTTAAGTGAACAGCACTATTTTCAAATCTTATTCCATATCTGTATCCATTCATATGTTATGGCAATATCACTATAACTTCTCTAGCTTGGTGCAAGAAGGGTCAATGTCAATATTCAAAGTTATACAGAACGTGTGGTTTTCTTACTCCACTGAAATGACAAAACAATCGTAGGCCAATGCAAATCAATGTGAAATTAGGAGATAAGATCGACTCATTACTTGCGTCTTTCTTACACTGAGAGAAAGGGATTTAAAGGACACTATGGCCATACAAACCGAAATCACTAAAACTGACATCATCTTGCACCAACTCACAGATAAACATTTCCATTTTTTTTAAAATATAATGCAATTCTTCTGCGGCGATGGGGTAACGGTTAGTGTATCGGACTGTTATACCCGAGTTCGTGGGTTCAAACCCAATCGAAGTCGTGGGTTTTTAAGGGCGAAAAAATCCTTCGTACGCCTTCCTTCGGAGGGGAAGTAAAGCCGGCTGTTCCATGTTACTACATTTACTGCATGTAAAAGATCCTCAAGCCTAAATGTAGCCTCTGAGCTAAATTCATTTCGTCACCCAAGTAATACCTTCTTTCTCCCCTTAGTAGGTGAAAGGAGCGTAGCGAAATTTGCGTGATCAAACGGAAGAGCAGGCCGCCACGTAAAATAAGGCATCAATTCAATTCTATCAGAACAATTATTTATTGTGTTTTTCAAACAGCCGCAGCAAACCTATTCAGTGACCTTTCCAAGAGCAACGCCCAGTCTAGTTTCCTCAAACCCCACGCCTCCGCGCGCGCAAGTTGGCATTCCTTCCGCCGCTGCCGGAAAGGCGCGGGATGAAGAATGAATGAATGGAGGCCGGCCACCGCCGCTCGCCGTGGAACGAGTTCGCTCGGCGGACCGCCCCGGATGGGGCCGAGATAGTTCCGCCTCGTGGGCCCGAGATGGCAAGCAGCCCGCCTGGGCAGGCGGAGCGGGCCGGGGATGGCGTGCGCGGGACTACGAGAGGGCGGAGACAGGGACCGTGCCCGTGTAGGGAGGAGAATGCACGTGGGCCGGACACACTATTAAACTCTCAAGAAGTCGGGTTTCCGTTTTGTAACTTAAGTGATCCTGCGGTGTGATTCTGCGCTTATCGTGTTCTTTTGTTGTGTAAATAGTAATTTAAAACATCAAAATGACAAAACAATCGTAGGTCAATGTAAATCAATGTGAAATTAGGAGATAAGATCGACTTCTGACTTTGGTCTTTCTTCCACTGAGAGAAAGGGTTTTAAGCACTCATTGGCTACAAAAATCGAAAATCACTAAAAGCAAATATTGACCCTTCTTGCAAGAAACTGCACATAATTATTATTTAATTATTTATTTCTATTTTTTTTTGAAATAATAGAATTCCTCTTCGCGATGGTGTAACGGTTAGCGTATTGGACTGCTATACCCAACCTTTTGTTGTGTAAATAGTAATTTAAAACAGAAGACGATAAAGTATCTTTATCGTTGTATGTAACATTTTCTTTTATTCCATTTTTTAGTAAAATACGAAATAAAATTGACATGAAAAATAGTTTGTTGCGCCGCCGCCAGGAGCGTGTCGGGCGCGCCCATTGAGTAGATAACATTTTTTTTCATCCGTGCTTGATAAAAAGGTGCTCTGTTTAAGCATGTTAATGGCTATTAAGCTGATCAATACAATGAAGTATACTGTACTTCCTTTGTGTGTTTCCGGATTGAACAAAGTCTTATTGTGAAGGCTGGTAAACTAGGACGACAGATTTGACCCTTTTTGGGGATGCAAAATGTCGTCAGTATTCGATTATGTACTATTTTAAAGATTAATATTTTTAAACTACATTTGGTGTTAGGGGAAACTTCAAAGATAAGATATATTAACAACGAAATAATACTAACAATCAAGAAAAGTATTATCTTTTGATAGTGCTGTACTAATACACCACCTAAGAGTGAAAGGGCTCTGAATACATGACCGTTTTACCCGTCTATTTTCGCGCCAACAATCACCCAGTTTTACCAGTGCACTTTTACCGCTTGTCGATATCTCGATTCAACCGCTGTCTAACTGTACCTCCCACCCTCCTCCCCTGCTTCATCGGTTCCCGCCTTGTTCGAGGAGGGCGCTTCATTAACTGCCCTTCAGAGAAATGTAACCAGAAAAGCGTTACGCTAAGTATCCCATACATCCCGATTTTTCCGGGACAGTCCCGGATTTTCAACCTTTGTCCTGGTGCCCCGACAAATCATTTCGAGACGCTCAAATGTCCGGGATTTTTACAAATATAAAAAAAAGTTCGATATTTTCTGATAACATGTGTGGCTATTTTGAATCCGCGAATTTAAATTTCTCGATAAACTGTTGGCCAACCTGACAACGATTTATTAAAAAAATTTTTTTTTAGTAGTTTGCGTCATTCTTTTTCGTTCGCATGCTTAGTTGTGAGTGTAAAGTTGTTCGCATTCGAAATTAGTGTGCAGTTGAATGTGCAAACTAATAATGCAGATTAATAAAAAACAAGCAACGAAATACCCGAGAGGAAGTGTGTTTTCAGTGTAAATTGAAATGGGCCATTCCCATTTATGGTATTTAATTTTAAACATTTAAAAAAATAATGTTTCATAATTATCTGATCTTTTTATCATAATACGCTTTATACGCACAAAAGGAACAAATTATTTCTGTGCTCATAAAGTATTCGGAATAGTGTTATTTTGTTTCATACGATCCTCAAACATAATTTTATGTTGTCTCCCGGATTTTTGTTTTAAAAATATGGATGATCCCTAGGATACGCTCCCCGACATTCAGGATAAATACAATCACAAACATATTACGAATAAAATCTGGAAGCGTCGCATATCGTTCGTGACAATTTGATCTACCGCATTGCGGCAGATGACGCTCGTTGTTTATGTGAATGAGTAGAACTGAACTGTCACGTATTTCGAGTGTGTGCGTCCCTCTTTATAAGGAGATTATTTTCAAGACGTCGTGATATAGTCGGGTTATGAGTAGAGGGAGTTCTCAGAAGTAAGAAATGATGAGGGCCACCTGAAACGTGGGAGTCGTCAAAGAGTACACATGAAATGCAACGTAATATAAACAGGGATGCGCAGCGCCTCATATGTTCGACGTGAGCGCACGTGAGTGGAGAAGCGACAGCAGAAGATAGCTGGGGACAAAGTGCTAATAGAGGAAAAGAAGCAGAAAGAAACGAGGCACGCTAGAATTACCGATTGTAAGATAGAGTGGTGTGAAATAGAATGCCAAACAGAGAGAACGCACGAAAGAAAGAAAGAAAGAAACCACGGAGAAAAATGACGGACATTCAAATAACTTGGGAGCAGCGAGGACAAAAAGTTGGAGAAGAAAGGGGATAAATGGGAGAAGAAAGAGAGTTAGAAAATGTTGAGAAGCAAACGGATGGGAACCAAGATGGAATAGAATGATGCGATTACAGAACAAGTAGGGGAAGAAACTATTGAATCGGCAGTATCGTGGTATCGATTCCGAAACTAGAGTAACAGAATATTTTAAATACTGGTAATTCAGATTTTTCTAAACTACATTCTATTGATGTGTGAAGAACAGTACTGTTTTCATATAATTTGCATTAATACAATTTAAGATACTAGTAAGGAAATATGCTTAATGACAAAAGTAGTTTATTGTAAATATCTTGATAAGAGGGCGAATAGGTAGAAATGAATATAATTTTCTGAAATAAAAAACCTACATTGATAAAAAGCAATATGAAAAGTTTCGATATTTATTAATAACCATTAAAGTATCGATACTTGAGGCACAATATTGAAATATTGACAGTTTGATTTCAAGAATATCGATTGATTGATTTATTGTCAGGTTTCCGGGCGCGTTAACCAATATGCTCATTAGTACCGTAAGTGTAGTGAATGATTTCCTATGGGGTTGAAGGTTATCTTCCCTCGCTGGATGATGAGATCCGACGTCTACCTACAGGCGGCTAGCGAGGTTTTTCCTCAACCAGGCATCTCCCGTCAGCGTGGCATCGACCAATCCGTGTCAAGATCTCGACTGGACAAGAACATCGAAACATTGATTATCCAGGTTCTATAACGTCGAATTACTGTTCCTAGTCGAGGTCCGATCGTATCGAAATATCAATACTTTGTTCTGTTGTATCAACACCAAATATCGTATCAAGCATCGCACCAACTATCTCCACACACGTAGTCAGCTGGGCGGGCGGATGAACAGGGGTGGAGAGCAACGGCTGTGGCGGCCTTGAGAAGGCTGCCTCCTCCGCCCCCGTCTTCGCGCTCTGTATACGCGCCCACGCCCCGTGCGATACGCGTCACGCGCCGCGCGCCAGGGAACATTCCAGAGCGGCGCCCGACAGGCGCGGCCCGGGCTACGCGCCGCCTCGCGCGTTAAAGTCTCCGCTCCCGCCGCCTCGCTCCTATACGCGCACGGCTTGGGAGGGCGAGGAAAAGCGTGTGGGGATTCAAGCTCCTTTATAATGATTGACAAACTGAGTTTGTTCACTTCTTCTAATGATTTAGGAAAGAACTGAGAAATTGGGAGCACACGTTGATTAACTTATTTTCCCCAACCAGGTATCTCCCACCAGCGGGGCACCGCCCCAGCCGGGACAAGCTCTACGCTCCCGACCGGTCTCCTGGCATGTGTGCTAGTGTAGTGCATGTTAGTGTAAGTGTGTGTGTGTTAAATGGCTAGGATATGACAAGGCAGAGGAAGGAAAGATAGCGCGCAGTTCGTTTGTTGGGGTACTGCTCCGGCATTCACCTGGTGTTGATCGGAGGAACCACGGAAAACTTCCGATCGGAGCAGCCAGACAGCGCCTGAATTCGACCTAGCTGACAAGCTAGTGTCGAAAATCCTGCCACCATCGGGACTCGAACCTACGATCTCCTGGACAAAGGGACTGCAATGACATCAGTTGATGTCCTGAGCCATTTCTCCCGGTAGATAATATGAGCATTTAATTTAATTTGCGAAAGGTTTTTAAATATGAAAATGAAGCTTTGAAAATGAGCTGGGTTTGAGTTACTATATCTACTCATGTAGATAGAGGGTCATAGAGGGTCCCCTGAATGTACGAAAAAAGAAGGTAATTTTGATATATAATGGATTAATTTAGTTTTGAAAGTGTCTCACAATGAGTGACGGTGTTCCGGAGTCACATTTTCATGTTTTAATCGCAAAGTGTTCTATGTGCCAGGGCCGATTGCGATCTTTAAGAACAATGTTCCTTTTAATTCCATTTTGGTCGATACATGGCGTTAATACATGCTGCGTCTATAAGCAGAATCGTACTGATGAGCCTTAATGTTTTCCAATTTTTTTGGAAAAACAAATTTCGCGCTCGGAGCACTTACTTCACCCCTATGCACATATTTAAAAATGTCTACGTTTCGGGGATTTGTTTCATCTTCTGAAGGACAGTAATATACCGCAAACTTAGTAGAACAATGTTTCATTCGGCTTTGTGCAAATTTTACTGGACCTCATTTTGAATGTTTGGAAGTATGTAATAAAGAGACTTAAAATAGAAATGTAACTATGTCATTTTGTCCATAAATGAGTTTCCACAAATATGATTTAAAAAACTATTTTAATATGTTGTAGAGCTAAGAGTAGAGAGCTCGTGCATAATGCAGCCACAATACTTCCGCGATTCTACACATCTTCCCCAATGTTACATCTCTACAACACAGATTTTCACACTGACCGCATATTTAACACGCTCCCTAGTAGCCGAAACTTCAAAGCTGCTTCCATTTTCTAATTATTGTGTACGCAGTCAGCTTTCTCTTATTTCACATGAATCACATTCATTATGAAACTTTCCTTGCCGCTGCAAAGACAGTAAGATCTTCTGCAAACCCGGCAAGCGCAGCGCGAGGACAAGTAAAAGCGGGAGGGGGCATTGAACTCCTCCTGGTCTGTACCACAGCGATGAAAGCAGAGAAGATCTCCGATAAACGCAACGCAACAGCGAATAAAAGGAGAATGAGAACAGAACCCATTTCTGAACATCGCACTCTTAGATTATTAATCTTGACCACCACTCATAAACAAGAAATTTTAAGTTACAAATCAACTTCTGAATGAAATAAAAAGCAAAAGGTTTGTTAAAAACTATTTAGACTATTTAAATTATATTAATATATTAATAATAAAAGGTAACTAATTGGCACCTCACCGCATATGTTATCCATTTACTTACATTTCACGCTTATCCAATTCAATCCGAAACATTTCTTGGGTACCTACCTATGAGATCTCCTGAAAGTAAGTATCTCTATGTAAAACTATGCGATCTCTTGAAAATAAGTATCCCTAAGTAAGACTATCAGATCTAAAGGCGCAAACGCGAGGACGAATGCGATCATAACGAGGTATCTATATCCTACATCCTGTGACGTGGCCAATTCAAATCGCACTATATTTTGAGTTTGAGATAATTCTCAAATTAAATATCATTGAAATTATATTTTTTCTGAAACGTTTTTGGTTTCTATTGCCTTCGATATAGAGCTCGATATACATTGCAGGTTACCTGGATCGAGAGGATCGATCGATGGAAATACGAAAACAGTTGAATGATGCCACATGTCCTTTTATGGA
Organism: Teleogryllus occipitalis; assembly: GCA_011170035.1. NCBI lineage: Eukaryota > Metazoa > Arthropoda > Insecta > Orthoptera > Gryllidae > Teleogryllus > Teleogryllus occipitalis. Next base: position 50,067 of record BLKR01005803.1, read on the forward strand.
AGGAATTACAAGAGGAAATTATGGAAGGAATTATGAGAGGAAATTATGAAAGTAAATTATGGAAGAGAAAAATGAAAATACACACAGAGTCAAATTAACATCTAGTTAATTGGTAAACACGTAAATCTGAATTATTAAAATTAGAAAAATAAAATCTTTTATGTACCACGAGCGTTAACTGGTTCTAATGTTCTGGAGCGACAAATAAGCCTCGAGCCAAAAGCCCTCGGACATTATGTTGTCGCTTGATCATTAGAACTCTCATAACGCTCTTGGTGCATAATTGGTACTATTATTCGCAAGTCGTCGTCTTCAGCTTCATGGTAAGCCACTGAAGGCCTGTTCCAACTCAGAAGTCATCCTGCTATTTTCTTCTTGGGCGCCTACATCCCGATATCCGAAGTGTTTGTAGTTATATACTATTTGTGTTCCTCTTGATATTTCCATTCTATTGATATGATTCGCCCATTGGCATTTGCAGTCTTTGATTTTGTCATTTAGGTTGAAAAATTTTACGATGGACTATTCGCTAGTTTCGTATTCAATTTTTGCGTATTCCTCAGCATTATGTTCAGTTCTACTACATCTTCCCGGGTGATACCGCGCGGGAACCGATACTCGTCTGTTGAAACGAGGCCGGGAGAACGCGCTCCGCGGGTGACAGATGGGCGCCGCGCCAGCCCGCCAGCGAATTGCGATGTTGTCACTTCCCAGGAATGTCATTGTTTTTCCACCGGCGCAGCAAACAGTCGGGGCTGCGGTAACAAAGAAAACAATCGAAATCGGGGCTTGTTCTCCTAGTGGCAAAGATATGGCATGAAAAGACAATTGTATTGATGTATCGCGGCGGTGGAAACTCAGGGTTCTGTCTGACACGTTCGAACTTTATTGTCGGAGTCTTTATTTTAAAACAGTTTTCAAATCGAAGAGTGGAAAAATTCAGAACAAAAAACATAGATCATTTTAATTTTTACTTATCTTTATTATAGACCTTTCGACTTTCAAAAGGCTATCCCGTAAAATTTGCTGGAAGCGTAATAGAACCTTATCATCTCAAGGCCGTAAATCCTGACGTCCTAACGAAAGGATTCTTATGTGCTTTTTATATCCACATTCGTCAATAAGGCCAAAAACTGTTCAGTATCATCTTTTACATAATGTAATATTCCAATTTTTAAGAGGGCATAGGAATATGATACGCGGAGACGAGTTGGAATAAGGTCATAGAGGAGGGATCCAGATGTGGCGAGGTCGTATGGATTGTGATGAATCTGAATAGGATGGAATGATATTGAATGGTATTCAACGGAATGCATTTGAAGGAAAAGGAATGGCATTGTGAACTAGATCTGGCAAAAGAGTCAAAATGAGATCCGATGAATTGAGGTTGGCAACAAATACATGAATGAGATCTATAGAGTGATTCATTTCAGGTAAAAAGCACACCATCGTTTTTTTTCATAATATTAGCAGTAAACAATTCCTTTACTGTATTGGCTTAAAAGAGTATAGATTCCCGTAGAAATTGTTGTTTTTTTACGTCGCAGCCTGTATGTCACCACAACTTTAAACGCATTTCCAAGACTCAAAGCGCTGTTTCAGATTCGAGAGTTCATCAGTGTCCATTTTAAACAGCGAGTGCAGTGCAATTCTGACGGCCGGAGAGTCTGCGAAGGTTTTGGCGGCCTAAAATCGGGCGTGGTCGCAGAGCTGCATGTGATACAAGACTTTCGTGATTTACCCCTCAATTCTGTCAATTCACAAATTTGTTTTTTTTATTAGTTTGTCTACATTTTCCTCCAGCATGCTTAGAAATAGTCTCAACGCTTCGTCTCACTTAAAGTACAGCCTTCTGGGTATTACAGAAGGAGAGAAATCGTCTAGAAACTGCTGTGCAGTAACTAAGCGTTTCTCAGCAAAATCGCATAGGAAACATTTGTTCGTATAATTAAGGAGAAGACGGTGAAGTAGATTAGGAGGAAAAAATTGGACAAGGACAGGTAAAGAGGTAAAGGTGGGTGGCAGAAGTTAGTGTAGGGACTTAGTGTAAGAACTTAGTGTAGGGATCACAGAATTTTGAAAATGTGCACACAATTCATTTTTCCCCATAGCACGTCATACGCAGTTTCAACTGTTTTTTTGACGTTAAATAAATAAATAAGAAGATAGATGCGTCAGGGTCCGTACTGATGTCTGTCAATTTGGTAATGATTTCATGTAATTCTCCCAGTGTAAAAGATATGTTCAGAATATTAAGCGTTTAATATTATTATCTATTGTATTTTCTACTTCAATATAGAGTTCAATTTTCGCAATTTTGGGTTGATAATTAATGTGTTTTCATAGTTCTGATAACTGCAAATAACTTTCGAAAATCGTTTGATCCATCCCATAAAGATTATTGCAAGTTTTTACCTCAGAAGAGTTTCTTTAGCTATTTTTATGTGCATTTTATTCCACGCGTTTTTGCAGTTTATCTTTGAGTTTGTGGATAAAAGAAATTCGTTGCAACATTTGACTTTGGCTTCTTTGACTTTTCGTTTACTTTTGTTTCATATGATCCTCAATCATAATTTTGTGTTGTGTCCCAGATTTACAGAGGAGAACTAATTTTAAATTCGGTATTATATCCCTTGTTTTTGGACATCACACAAATGGTAAAATGTTTAACTGCCTCACCACATTCTTTTGACCACCATAGTAGTTTTCTTTTGCCTAGTAGTTTGCTTTTAGTTTTCGAAATGCTCTCTTTGGCTGTAGTCATTATTATTTCTTCAATCTAGACGGTTACAACCATTTGCTTGTCGCAAACTCAATAATTACTGTTTAAAATATTATTATTTTGTCTTCAATACTGTTCGGATACAGATGCCAATTAGCCTTTTTAAATATCCATCTGAGTTCTTGAATAACTTCCAGTACAGGTGAGTTCTCAAAGTAAAAAAGGAAGAATAGGTAATTAAAAATGAATAAATCATTGCTATACAAGTAAAAATCACTTGGTCCATTTTGATGTTTTTGAGTTTTTTCATCGGTAAATCTCTTTTTCCTATTCTTTTGACTAGTTATACCTTAAAGCCTGTGTGTACGTATGTACTAACGTACCGATTATTTCCTGTTTAACTAAGTCACAGAACAGTGAGAAAGTGCACAAAACATCCATCTTTGGACCTGACTTTTTGGTTTGTTTAAAACAAAACTTCATACTTAAGTGCCTCTTAAAATAACTCAGTTTTTCTCTTCTCTTTCACAAAGATAATGAGTACACAAATTTAACAGAAACCTGAACTTGATTAATATCAAATTACTATTTTTGAACGTACAGACGAAATATTTGAATGGAAAGGGAACGTATTTAAATATTGTCTAGTTTCGAAAGTAGAATAATTCCGAAAGTTTATTGTTAATGGGCAATGATTTTCGAGATATCCTCTAAAATTCACGATCAAGTACAATATTTTTTTTCAGAATATTCCGCGAGGACTATGGTCATTAACTAGATTCACTTAGCTTTCCGGAGTTTCAGATCTTTATTGTTGTACTATACGACTGTAGATGCAAATACAATACCAAGGTCTGATGAGATTACAATAAAGTTCAGATACGTCTGGAAGCTAATTGAATATAGTTATTGGCCACTTCTACGTGAAATATCTATATTAATAATTTCGAATATATGCAAACATTGTCGGAAACCATACAGCTTCCGGCCACGTAAAAGGGTTTCTACGATTTCATTAGATATCCAGAAACTTATAAAAAATCCAAAACCCATGACACATGTATTTTGTTATTTATCTTTGATACCTTTAGATTAAAAACAATCATGTATTAAAATAGAACACATTCGAAACAAATTATTCGAAATATATATTTATATTCTATTATAAGATTTGGTTACATATATAGGTACAACGTTATGCAATGCATTTTATCGCTTCTTCAATTACATTCTGTAAATAAAGAATTATAGCTACGTTAAAAATCTAATTGAACAAATTAAAATACAGGACACAAAAAAATTGAAGCACAAAGCATAGCGAGGAAAAAGACTCACCTTGTCAAAAAATTATACAAGGGTATTACTATTGTGCACACCATATTTATAGATTGTCCTGAATAAATCTATACGAAATATGAATGAAAATATCAAAGATACATAACACGTTAAACAGACAATCAGTGAACAGTAATAAGTGTTGTAATGTCGTATTTTGATTGAAAATTCAATATGTGATTGTGTTAATCCGCCTTTTCACATACATACTCCACTGAATTCATATACTCAATGCGTCACTGTTTACGACATATCTCATGTCATGTGACCGCAAGGCTCAAAGGAAGAGGCTCTACACCTTTTATTAAATACGAGTATTTGCAATTCACGTGTTGTATTATGGAACAGCAAATTCGTTCACATTTTTTGCTATGAAAATAACTGTTGTTCTGTTGTATACTAAAGTTCGGTACTGCAGAATATGTGACGTGTTCTTGTTAAAATATTTAAATTGTTAAAATATTTAAATTGTAGCAGTCATACAAGAGTTTTTTATTTGTTGCTCTTTAATAATGTACAAGTATGATTATCCTTACATACATTTTTAGACAACCTCTAGTAAAATCTTACTTGCAAAGCGTGCTAAACGTTCAATTTTTAGCACAAGATGAAACGGTGTTAAAGTGTTCAGGTAAAACTGAATAAATAAAAAATCCAACTTTCGTCTGATCGCTTCGGCTACTATTGACCTTCTATATTGATTAAAACGCTTGAATTAAAAGAAAATGATTGTCGATTCAGCTGGCAATAATAGTGTATGATAAACGTAGTAAAAGTGATTTTATTTTGCTCATAGAATAGCGCCACTCGGCTTATCGGACTCGTATGAAAACATTTCCAAATACAATATAAAATGTCACTTTTACCACTCGTATCATCCCTATTATGCATTTCACTATACTCTAAAAATATAACTATTGATTACAATGATCTGCTGTCGATAATACTATCTTAAAATTTGAATTCGCGTTTCGCAAGACCCCGGCGTTCTAACAGGTTGAGTTCTAACCCGCTGGTGTCCTAACACCTTGAGTTCTAACCCGCCGGTGTCCTAACACCTCGAGTTCTAACTCGCTGGTGTTCTAACACCTCGAGTTCTAATCCGTTGGTGTTCTAACACCTCGAGTTCTAATCCGTTGGTGTTCTAACACCTCGAGTTCTAATCCGTTGGTGTTCTAACACCTCGAGTTCTAATCCGTTGGTGTTCTAACACCTCGAGTTCTAACTCGCTGGTGTCCTAACACCTCGAGTTCTAACTCGCTGGTGTCCTAACACCTCGAGTTCTAATATTTAAATTGTAGCAGTCATACAAGAGTTTTTTATTTGTTGCTCTTTAATAATGTACAAGTATGATTATCCTTACATACATTTTTAGACAACCTCTAGTAAAATCTTACTTGCAAAGCGTGCTAAACGTTCAATTTTTAGCACAAGATGAAACGGTGTTAAAGTGTTCAGGTAAAACTGAATAAATAAAAAATCCAACTTTCGTCTGATCGCTTCGGCTACTATTGACCTTCTATATTGATTAAAACGCTTGAATTAAAAGAAAATGATTGTCGATTCAGCTGGCAATAATAGTGTATGATAAACGTAGTAAAAGTGATTTTATTTTGCTCATAGAATAGCGCCACTCGGCTTATCGGACTCGTATGAAAACATTTCCAAATACAATATAAAATGTCACTTTTACCACTCGTATCATCCCTATTATGCATTTCACTATACTCTAAAAATATAACTATTGATTACAATGATCTGCTGTCGATAATACTATCTTAAAATTTGAATTCGCGTTTCGCAAGACCCCGGCGTTCTAACAGGTTGAGTTCTAACCCGCTGGTGTCCTAACACCTTGAGTTCTAACCCGCCGGTGTCCTAACACCTCGAGTTCTAACTCGCTGGTGTTCTAACACCTCGAGTTCTAATCCGTTGGTGTTCTAACACCTCGAGTTCTAATCCGTTGGTGTTCTAACACCTCGAGTTCTAATCCGTTGGTGTTCTAACACCTCGAGTTCTAATCCGTTGGTGTTCTAACACCTCGAGTTCTAACTCGCTGGTGTCCTAACACCTCGAGTTCTAACTCGCTGGTGTCCTAACACCTCGAGTTCTAATCCGTTGGTGTCCTAACACCTCGAGTTCTAACTCGCTGGTGTTCTAACACCTCGAGTTCTAATCCGTTGGTGTCCTAACACCTCGAGTTCTAATCCGTTGGTGTCCTAACACCTCGAGTACTAACTCGCTGGTGTTCTAACACCTCGAGTTCTAACTCGCTGGTGTTCTGACACAGACGGCTGTACGCGCGTTCGAGCGTTGTTTGGCGTCGCGTTGCAAGAGTCGCGTCTGAGAAAAAGCCAGGCGCAGGAGCGCTGCTGCGCGAGGTGCAGGGAATGTTAACGAAGGCGCATGCGCACAACTTCTTGCGCACTGTCCGCTGCGCACAGCTAGCCGGCCGGCCGGCCAGCGCGCGGCGTGGCGTTGCAGTTGTCCTCGCCGCCGTGCCTTCTTCCTTCTCTCGGTCTGCGCAACATCACCAGGGTTCAGCAAGTTCGCAGGAGGCTTTGCCAACATCACGCCTTTCACTGTCTCACGAAGTGTTTACGGCCCACAACGAAGTTCTGTAGCGCGAAATTCACTTGTAAACGTATTTATGTGTGTACTAGTTAAATGTGGCGTCGCCGACGTCTAAACTGTTTTAAAAATAGTTTCATAGATTGAAAATTTCTTTCATTCTTCATTTCTTTCATGCGTATCTTTGTTTAAATATGTCATAATTCCAGGAATTTTACGTATTAAATTAAACAGAACCATGAATTCGAGGGTAGAATACAACAACTTCAACACATGTGACAATGTATTGCGCAGGATGAAATAATATTTCAAACTAATCAATTTCCGTCTTTCAATTCAACTAGAATGTCTCTTCTATTATTGACTTCATCCCCGTTATTACTTCCGCCTACCTTTCAATTCAATTCATTTGTTTTATTACATACACTGACACAACTAAACTTGATAATAGTTTGGGGTCAATGTACATTCCACAAGTAACTATAGAGTGAAAACTTTTAACATTTTAGTACGTTAATGTCTAAAACAATTTGTTTATTACATTGATGTATCATTTGACCAATAAATCTAACAACTTTTACAAAGGGATATTTGTTTATATCGATGTTAGTAAATATGTAATATATATGAAAGGTAAGCTTCCACTAATATTGTTTTCTACTTACATAATGTCTTCATTCATAATGATTGCTTAATTTTTAATATTGATATATTTTGTCATAAGAGCTGTACCTGAAGATGGAGACGCACAGATCTTTGAAACGTTGTACGAGGTTATATCAAGACTTAATGGTGTAATAAAACCAACTTTCATAATCTTTTAAAAAATGTGATTGTCTATAATAAATGAAAATTTTTATTAATATATTATTATTATTATTATTATTATTATTATTATTATTATTATTATTATTATTATCACCGCCATAGTTACAAATAGTGAAATTTTGCTTCTCAAATCGGTTCTCTGACCCCCCCCGGCCGCTATTATCCCGTTCCAAAGCCTCTTCCTTGCAATTTTCCACCGACCCCACCTTCGCCCTCTGCACACCTCCACCTCCACCTCCACCTCCACCTCCACCTCTCCTTCGCGCGGCGTCCGCCAATTGTTTGTGGAGCAGGTGGGCGGGGCGCGGTTGAAGGGCGGCGGTGCGGGCGTTTGAGGTTGCCTTCAGCCAGCCACCGCCCCCTTCATCTCGCACAGAGCATTAGAACAGATGAGGGGCAGAGGGCCTTGCTCTTTGTAATAACGCTGGTGTGGGCAGGAATAGGTTTCAATTTGGCTGCGACAAGCCATCACACCCGCAAACACTTAAGCGCAATGCGAAGACTAAGTATAGCCTTGGAAGTCATCTCGATGCAATAAAAAGTTATCACAATCGAAAAGTATCGAAGTATCAAGTCAATCAACGCTTAAGCAAACTATGTATTCAGCAATCAATTCTGCAACTGTAACCGCAAAGTGTGTATTCATGTTAGTCACATGATCACTTCCCCTGGCTGGCTACAGATGTGGAAAAGAAAGCTTCGGACACCGGCTGTGCAATGGTAATACAATACAATAAAGCCATTGATCCCGATGTTGGGCCAAGGCCTCCCACTTAAATAATGGAATGGCTCAAAATTGTAACCGCTTTCAAGTGAGCTAGTCCTGAAGAGCGTAAATGGTATTACCGAAATGTAATTTAAAGAAACGCTTTTAGTTAATATTTCATAAATGTAATCGTGTATTAGAGGCAAAATAACGGAATTAATTATCAAAATATAAAATTTACGAAAAGATAATAGACAATTTACTGTCAAATTAATATTTCAAGCAGTCGCTTAAAATTAATAGCGTAGTTTTGTTAGTATACGTCGTATATACGTATTAAACATTTGAAGCCTTTTAAATAATTGTAATGGTAAATTCTGTCGAAAAACATGTTACATTTCGATTTGCGGGGAACAACATTATTTCAAACTTTCGAACATATTCGAAGTAACCACCTAACTCGTCAAACTTACACATACACAAGTTCCATCTTTCTAGCCCAGTCAGAAGTAATAAATGTATGCGTCGAAACAAAGACAGTTATCGCAAGCTAAGAAAAGATATAAAACTAGCGGTACTGCAGAATGGCACTTGTTCTCACACTAGTTAGTTCCCTAATATGTGTAGTTTTGTCTAGTTTTTCAATATTACTCCTCTCTCTTCCTTTTGTTGCTATTTATCGGTGCCTAAATTTTATCCCTTTACATTAAAAAAAATTCAGGCCCCTAACAGTGAAATTGAAATATGACTTTAAGAATATTACAGAAGAGTAATATGTAGTCCTTTATATACAGTTTTCATTGAACAATTTAAAGCCATTCTTGAGAAAATTTGGTTTGTGGGTTTTCTGAAAATGCGCAATTTTGAGCTAATTTTTTACAGAAAACTTTGAAGTTTTCGAGAAACTTTTTAATAAGTTATTTGAAGAACATGAATTCACAAATGGAATAATGTATCAAATATGCAAGTAATGTAAATATTAACAGCGCGAGAGAAAATTAAAAAATACATTTGTGTAATACTTGAAAAATCAAAAGGATGCATTAAAATGGCGTTTATGTCATGATATTTAGTGCATTTAGCATCATCCGTACAAGGAGGTTCAAGAAAAAAGTTGGAGCCGATTTTGAAAACATATTTTTAAATTTGCCTTTATTTCACGCAAAATTTGGGGAAAACTACTCGTATTTGACAAAATTGTACAAGATCTCATTTAAAGATCTAATGTTGAAGGAAAGATCTCATTAAGAAGAAAAACATTTATTTTTAGAATCGTAGTTGGAGGAAGAAGTCAAAAAATTTTTACAAAAAGTTTTACAACTTTCGAAAATTCAGAGAACTGAACAGAAATCGGACCTGTGTCTTTTTCAAGAACGTAATTTCCTCTAAAAAATAAAACAATTAAAAAATTTGGGTAAGTTTTTGACAAAAAATTGAGAATGAAAGAAAATACAGTTCTTCTACCAACATAATATAAGCTTTATATCAGCGTACATTTATTTTCTTATACGTAGTACAGAGAAACTATTGGTCGGAAATACACTTTTTTGAATTCCTTGATACCAGAAAAGTTATTTCAAAACCCTTGTCTGTTCCTCCGCGGATATAATCTGTGTAATTCAATCACCACTGTTAACTGTTATGGCGAAGGGTCCTACAAAATGATCATTTTCACACATGTCTAACAATTTTATTCCATATCAATGTACAACGACTAGTTCTTTCGTTCTTTGGAGAATGAGACATTACGAGACCAATTAACTGACGACACTTAATGAGAACCGTTAACCTCATAGTCTGGAGACCGAATGTTTAAACGAATCTATTGGCCGCTTTCTTAGAAACTCATCCGGCGTCCTTATACTCGTAAGACATGCACACCTAGACTATTCTGATTTTAATCGCGTAATGGTTCTTCCCATCTCTTTAACACCACAGCACGTGACGAGGAAATTCGCCGAGCAGGTCAAGTGAATAAAGAACGCGAACCCCTTTAATATCGGAACGTCCTTTGTATGATAGTCCCCGAAGCCGACGCGTTCATTATTTTTTCGCGATTCGCCGCTTTCAACAACAGAATTACGGTGTTCAGCGCAACTGTTACGGCCTACCGCACCCTCCATTAAGCCGGCCAGATCCTGCTGATGGAAACGGCCCCCTAACATCAGCGACGAGGTGTTGCAGGCGGCGGGGGTGACCCTGAAAACAGTTGATCCACGGACAAAATAGCGCGGTGGAAGTTTTGAGTCGAGAACGACCGACATTAACTAAACTTAAGGGCAATTCTTAAACGTATGCTTATAATGTACCTGCACATAGGTATTTCTGCAGGGCCACTAATTTCAGATTAAGAATTCCTATGTCATGAACCTCTAATACAAATAAGCAAGCAGTTTTGTTGTGGTAGCTGGCATACTACATGTAAGATTCCAAAATTCGATGTTCCTGTGTTAAACGCAGCTCGGCCTATGGATTTTCGATTGATTAATTGAGGATTCCGGGCGCGGCTATAGCTAAGGTCATTGGTCCCGTAAGTGTAGTGCATGTTGTAGCGTAGGCGGTGAGGGTGTTCTTCCCCCCCTGAATGGTGAGATCTGGCGCCAACCTACATGACGGCTAAGAGGAATTTTACCAATCAGGCATTTCCCACCAGCGGTGCACCGCCCCAGCCGAGACAAGCTCTAAGCCCCCGACAGGTCTCCCGACATGTATGATAGTGCATGTGAGAGGAAGTACGGGGCGTGAAAAGGACAAGGAAGATGATGAAGGACAAAGAAGAAGATCGCGCGTTGTCCTTCGTCCGTTTGTTACGGTACCGCTCCGTCATTCGCTTGGTGTTGATTGGAGAAACCATAGAAAACTACAGATCAAAGCAGCCGGACGCTAGAATTTTCCTCCAGACAGCGGCTGAATTCATCCTAAGAAAAATGTGTTTTTCTTTAGTTTATAGCTATGAGTCACCAAGTTCATAATTAACGCCGGACGTAAAAGCATACATTGTTTTACTAATCAATCAATCGACGCATGCAATCTGTTTTGTTATATACATTAAACCCTCATTAACGTGAATTCCAAGGGACCGAAATAATCGGAGTTCATGTTATAAAAATTCGTGTTATCCGATTATTATAAATGTCCGTATTACTGTAACCCCTTTCTGGAACCCAACTTTTGTTCGTTTTACGACAAAATTCGTGTTAAACGAGTTCGAACTGATGAGGGTTTACTGTATTTCATTTGAAGTAATTTATACAATTTAATTATTTTTTTCTCTTAAACATGCGCAAGCAGCCTCTTGACGCAGAAAACCCGTCGGAAGTATTTTTCAAGATTTTCTAATTTTGGTGCAACCTGTATCCCATCGGAACATTACCTAAAAAAAACTACATTTTCCGAGGAGAGGTGCATCGTTGACAGACTCGGAGGGCTGCCGATCCCGAAAACGCCCTTGAAATCCTCGAACTTCGATCGTAACAGTCGCTGACAGAAGAATGTCGCGCTCCGAATAGATAACTAATATTAGAAAGTGTTATTAATGAAAGTACTCGGGCGTAGATGATAACCCTCAAAATTGACGGGCTCATGATACTACAAGTTTGGGTTACTTCTTTTGATTGTTCATGCAGCGTTCCTTTACAAAATATTCAAATACTTCAAGTTATGGTTTGTAGATAGTCCTCGGTTGTTGAATGTCGTTTTTATGAAACTCGCATAAATTATTTTCAACCAAAATGTTCACTAGCTTATACAGTCGGCTCCTGTTAGAGTCAACTTCTGGGGATTAACATTTTAGGTTCACTATATCCGAGATGTCAAAATTAAATCGAATTTCTCCATAACGATTGGTTTTATTAACATAGAGATACATCAAAATACATTAATAACACGATCTAAAAATTTCAAAATCTTTATTTGTCCTAAAAAATCAATTATTTTAAATTGTTCGTTTCGTACTTTTTTTCCATAGTAATTTCTCTGGATCGTTCCCCAGAGTTCGTGCTCTCTCGATACTTGTTCTGCGTTGTATTCTGTGTCAAATTATCGTAATGCAGTCTTGACTACCTTCAATGCCTCTTGCACTGTTGGAACACCGTCTAACTCTCCAAAGGTTCTTTCACTCGCCTAATAACATACGAGATGCTTCGGCAGCGGAATGGCGGAAGCGGCTAATGAAACCGATCGCTTTTCTACGCGGCACGTTGGATATCAGCAGGCTGTGGCAGTCGCATGCTTCCTGTTGTCTACGTAGAACTCAACGCGCTTTGTCCCACGGAATATCAAGTAACACCAAGATTGAAACTGAGCTAGCAACCACGCGTCGCCGCCGCCAGTCGCAGCACATGCAGGACAAGGTCTATGTTTCCGGAGTGAAACTGAGTGGCATAAGGTCATCAGCAAAGCACCTATTCCGAGACCTCTACCTTCACCTCAGGGAAGACTTCCTCGTTTATGTCCTTTGGCCGATGATACTTTTTTGAAGCTGTCTAGGGTTGGAATTTTTGGCATTGAGGGGATATATTCCTTTCCAGGAGGGAATTAATTTCCTGGACGTTGTCTTTCCTACGTTCACTATAGCCGAGGTTCAGGTTCACTATTATCGAATCTTATGCTTATTTGTAATGTACGTGAAATAGGACCAGTGGCTTAAGTTCACTATAACCGGATTCGACTTATCTCGCAAGCGTTTCCGCATCGCCGTGCGTTTCTGTACACTGAAAACCGTCAGTTTATAAGTATTCGCTGTGCTTCATTTGCATCCAAACAATGAAGATTTTTGTGTGTGTTCACTTTTAGCAGAAAACTATTGTCTTGCTGCAACAAAACTGGTGCTAAAGAAAAGCACTCAAAACGGTTTTCCAAAAATTTGTACGCACTCACTTAAGAACAAATAAAACACTCTTGCATAACACTGTTTTTGTTAAGTTGTTGAATTTATTGCTGCCTCCATGGATTTTTTTTTCTTTAACAGAGTGAGCTGATTATACAACGCTCAGCCATATGGCTTTTCAGTTGTTAGGAGCGAGCATTTTCAGACGAAAATATGCGAAGGGGGTGGCTACGGCCACCTCCCATTAAACATAGATTGAAGTAGTGCGAATGATGAAGAAATACATATTGTTGACTTTTTATGGGAGGACTATTTATTTCATTATCTTATATCAGCCAGTTTCCGGAGGAAGATGTGGAAGGGGAGTCGGTTGCGGAGACGAGTTTCTACGGGATGCTCTTTGCCTATGTTGTAGTGGGAAGCACCGGTAACTGAGGGTAGATTTTGGAAGAATGATGAAAGTTTATGTTAGGACGGACTCTATGGCTAGGTATTTGTGAAGGTTAGTGTTGCTTATAAACCAAGGTGCGTTTACTGCAGTTCTGAGGAACCTATTTTTGAATATTTGGATTTTGTTGATGGTTGTACGGGCGGCATTGCACCAGACTGGACAAGCGTACGTAAGTAATGGACGTAAAATGGCTTTATATATAAGGAGAGCAGAACGGAGCTTTAATGATAAGTGTCGGTTGATTACTGGTCGAAGAAGCCTCCACGGACACTGCAATAATATCGAAAGAGTATACGCAACGATGGATTCGTGTTCTGTCGGGTCTGACGAGGTCTGTCGAGGAGTGTGGGGACGCAGGGATCTGAATCAGGGACTGCGATCTGATGCACGCAGCCATCTGAAATGGGGAAATTCTCTTATGCAAATTGTTCAATACACGTTTGGAACAATTTACCTACAAAAGCACTTGGGACTGGCCTCAAAAAGGTAAATACATTTAGGGAAACAAGTAGTGATGAACAATATAGAGATGTTATCATCTTAGATACACGAGTGTTTTATTTATTTATTTATTTAGTCAAAAACTGTATGTGACGTATGGGTGTATGGGTACTGTATGTGACTGTGTGTTAGTGGTTTAACAACTGACACGGATATTCGTGATGATTGTCGGTAAAAATGTGTTTATCAAAAGCGTGAGTGAAATAAAGCGAGTGCGTGAGCTTGAATCCATGCAATTCCGTGTGTGTGTGTGTGTGTGTGTGTGTGTGCGTGCGTGCGTGGAAACGTACGCAGCATCATAAAGATACATGAGTGCAAGTTAGTGACAATGTGGGGAGGCTGTGACTCTGGGTGCAACTTGTTTGGTTATATGAATTTCGGACGCAAGGCATCGGGAAGTGAGTCTGCATGGGTATGTGTCTGCGTGTGAGCGGGAGTATATGAGTGGAGTGTGGAGTGGGTCCAACATGCTTATATGTGTATGTAGAGATAAGAGTGTTGCCATTGCGAAAATGTAGTGTGTCAGTATTGGAGAGTGCTTGTTAAATATGCGTGTCTGTAAATGATATGTTTGTATGGCATGTGTATGCATGTTTTCAGTGAAAATATTAAAATGAAGCTGTAACTGACTGCACTTGTGTAGCGCAACGAAATAACACCATCAAATATTTGCATATTCCAGACAAAATCAAAACTGTTTTATTATGTTTGAATTTGTCCCGAATTATCGGGTATCCAATAAAACCATACACACTTCTACATTACTTTCCTTACAATTTCAGTGTGCATTAAAAATTAGTAATATAGCTTTGCTGATTCAATTCATCATTCGTACAAGCTTTTGTAAGTTACAGAACAACCGACGGCAAACTGCTGTTAAGTAATGCGGAGTTTTTCAGCATCAAAAAAATCGCTATAAAACATTTTTTTGATTGTGCAGATGCATATTTTTGGTATTTAAAAATCTGCACCAGTTTTGACACACGTCACTCGTAACTCGTTTGCCACAAATATAACATACGTTTCTTCTTAAATATTGAAGTTTTTCTGCGTTGCTCGCATAAAGTACGTACTACATATTCAATAATATATGAGTTGATATCTTTCTTCTTTTTCATTATTGACAAAATTACTTCATTTCAGAAAGTTATTTATATACAGAGTGAGTCACGAAGCTTTAGCACCTTCTGTAATTTGGGAACGGTTGAAGTTATTGCAATGCATTTATCACTGAAGTGCATGAGGGAATGGGGCAAACTGATGTATGTATTCGTTTCCATTTTATCACTTTTACGAGATATTATTTTACGAGATATTGAGGTAAATTGGATTTTTTCAAATGGAACAATTTTTTTTGTCTATCATGACGAGCGTAAAAATACGAATCCAATGATATACATATTGCCATGTGATAGATAAACTTTTTTTAGTAATTTTGATTTTTTTTGTGACTCGTATTTAAGATGCATTTTGAATGTAACAGTTCACCACCCAAGGTCTGGCAGCGCTGTCTCTGCTAACACGCTCTCAGGATGCGTTTCATTATCCGTTAAAAACGAGTCGCGAAAGTCAAAATTTCTCCACAAAATGCTTAAACAAAACACATTATATATAATAATTCCAATTGGAAAAACAAAGATACCACAATATCTTGTAAAATACAATAAGATGGAAACAAAGGCGTACATCAATTAACCCCACTCCCTCATGCACTTCGGTGAAAACTGCACTGCAGTAACTTCAACCATTAAAAAATTACAGAAGGTGCTAAAGTTACGTGACTCACCTTCTATAATAATATATCGGAATACTATTTGTATTATAATACTCAACAGCGGCAAGATTGTGCCCCCTCCCCCAAAAAATTCATTGTCTAGATCCGTCCCGGCATCTCAGAAGGACGTCAGTGGCACAACAATTGAGGATCAAGAGACCTCGTACAATTATGAGAGATCAGCCAGTATACACGAACACACGTCTACTTTACGTCCAAAGCGCTTTCTTTCGGAAGGACCTTACAGGAGCGGCCAATCGGAATGAATGGGCGTGTGACGGGTAATCAAGAGCGGCGAAGCAAAACCAGCCTGTAAGAAGCTGGTGGAGCGACGGGTGGGCAGGTAGCTCGACCGGAAGAGGGAAACGGCGGCGGAGGCAAGACCAGTCAATTAAAAAATTCGGCTCCACTTGAAGTATTTACACTTTTCATATCACATTATTTTTTCTAATTTGTGTATTACGTTGATTCTTTCAAAATTAGTACTCGAGTATATTTGAGCCTAAGTGGAATGTAAGATTGTCTTAACTTTGAAATAATATATCGAGCATACGACCTGAACTCCAGGAGAACAAAAGGAAATATCAATTTTCCTACAATAGTCAGAAAATAAATACATAAGAATAAAAAAATAAACATATTAAAATAAGTGCATAATACTTTTGGGGGGTAATGGATGCATTCTTTGGATTAAAAAAAAATTAATTCGTATTCAACAATAATTATTTAAAGAAAGGGAAAGGGATTATACGAGTTTATGAAACTCGCATCTAGAATTGTAAGCGAAGGACCATCACACCGTTTGTCTTAAGATATTAAGTTAAGCCACTGGAAGAGGTGGCCAGGCCATCAACTGATGTCACTGTAGTGCCTCTGACCGGGAGGTCCTAGGTCCGAGTCCCGGCGGTGGCAGGATTTTCAACACTAGCTTTTCAGCTAGGTCAAATTCAGTCGCTGTCTGGAGGAGAATTCTAGCGGTCGGCTACTCTGATCGGTAGTTTTACGTGATTTCTCCGGTCAATACCAGGTGAAAGCTGGAGCAGTACCCTAACAAATGGATCATGGACTCTGCACGTTCTTCTCTTCCCCTTTCGTGTCCTCTCCACACTCCTTATTTACACACTTTATGCACACTACATGCACTACACAACCACACATTTCGAGAGCTTAGAGCTTTTTTTTCTGACTGGGGCGGTGCCCCTCTGCTGGTTACGGAAAACTCCTCTAGCCAACGGGTAGGTCAGCGACGGATCTCACCACCCAGCGGGGGAAGATCAACCCCACCTCACAAGACAAAACATGCACTATACTTACGGGAATAATGACCTTAGCAGTTGACCCGCCCGGAATCAATCAATCAATCGAGTTAAGCCAAGAAAACTCAAACCAGAATGGCCGCTTAAGCTGAAAGCACGCAAACGAGCACGCGTAGATCCGACTTTCCGAAGGTCCTTAGAAGAGCAGCGAATCGGAATGAATGGGCGTGTGACGGGTAATGAAGAACCGCCGCGTGTGAAGGAAGGGGCAGGTAGCTCGACCGGAAGCGGTGGCGGTGGCGGTGCGGCGTCCGCAGCGCTATCGGGTGTCGGCGGCGGTCCCTGCGGCTGCGCCGTTCACCGCCCCCTGCACTTCGCCACCGCAGACACGGCCCCCGGGCAGGCTGCACCGCTACGAGGAGCCACGGCCCCACACGTCAACTGGGAGCCACTGAGCTTTCAATTTACTACATCCCATCGAGTCTCGCCTAGCGAATGCCAATCTTTCGAGGAAAAATTTGTAGGAGAACTGAAAAAAAAATGCGCTGCAATTTTAAAATCTTACATCCTCTAGAAATTTCATGGATACAGTGAACCCTCGGTTATAGTGAACCCTCGGTTATAGTGAACCCTCGGTTATAGTGAACCTTCGGTTATAGTGAACCCTCGGTCATAGTGAACCCTCGGTTATAGTGAACCCTCGGCTATAGTGAACCCTCGGCTATAGTGAACCCTCGGCTATAGTGAACCCTCGGCTATAGTGAACCCTCGGCTATAGTGAACCCTCGGCTATAGTGAACCCTCGCCTATAGTGAACTTAAACCACTGGTCCCATTTCACTTACATTACAAATAAGCATAAGAAGATTCGGTTATAATGAATCTGAACCTCGGATGTAGGGAACGTGCGAAATGCAACGTCCTGTTGAGTTAATTGAATCTCGAATGTTATTAGGTGAGTAAAAGGAATAAGCATTGAAAGGTGCTGCATTACGATACATAGAAATAGAGGACAATTCAGAATCAAGTATAGAGAGAGCACGAACTCTGGCTCGAGAAGGATCCAGAGAAATTATGAATGAAAAATGTATGAAGCAATAATTGGAAATAATTATTTTTTAAGGACAAATGAAGATACTGAAATGTTCAGTTCATGTTGTTAATGAATTTGGCTGTAACTCTATATTAATAAAATCAATCATTGTGTTGAAATTCTATTTAATTTTGACATCGGATTCAGTGAACCAAACATGCGAGTCCCCAGAAATTCACTATAAGCGGAATCGACTGTATTTTGAGGAACTGAGCTTTAATTCCATTGGTGACAGTGTGAATATTCTGTCGATTCTCACAGGCTAAATTCCACTATACTGAGTAAAATTTTGTAGAAAAACTAACACCCCGGATTCGAAGTACTCATACGAAGCGTTCTCTTAAATGACAGTACTACGTTTCTTTCTCTGCCAATAGAATTGTATGTGTTTATGTGCTTTCTAACAAAACTTGATTACATCGCTTCTACGTTTTATGAATTTTAGTTTACTTGTTTGTGTGTAAGGAAACTAATTTTAAGTACTAAAATTTTTGAAATCCTTTTCTTGGGTTCCCGGATTGGGAACTGTAGAGATCCTGGACAAGTAACGGGCTATGTCTGGAAGAAAACTAAAGTTGAAACTTTAAGGTCAAAAGACTTTCGTAAAATTTCTGAAACAAGATTTTGTTTAAATGAAAGTGACTTTAAAAGAAGTAACAATGAGAACGTTGTGTAACAGCTTTAAGATCACAAACTTGTTGCATTGCCTTTGATCAACTTTCATTGACCAACTTCATTTACCACGAGTTTCAACAGCACGTTGACAAGCCGCCCACTCGGAGGGGGCAAATTGGTGGGGAGAATGCTAGGGACCATCCCCCTCCCCTAAAGAGTTGTATTATCCCTGCACGAGAAATATTATTTTGTTTTTGCGGAGATATAATTAAACTATGTTAGGCGCCATATTTATAGTTTACACGCTGAATTGCTCAAATGAAGGAATCTAAAAAACACAAACTGGACAAGAGAATATTTATAGTATTCATAACAGAAACTTATAGTAAAGTATATTTATAGTAATAACAGAAACCGGACAAGCCATATTCATAGTTTACACTCTGAATTGCTCAAATTCTGAATCTAAATAACAGAAACTGGACAAGAGAACATTCTCGAAAGCATTGCTAAAATTATTTCAAATTCTCTACATTAACGACGATGATATGCGTTTCACTATCCTTCAAATGTCCCCTCTGGAAGATCGGAATGTCTTCCTACGGAGAAAATTGCCAATTGGCACCCGGCCCACGTCACATCCGGGAATAAATCTACACACACTCTTCAGCATCCGGAAGCTTTCCCAGCAGCATCCAGGAGCTCAGACCGGGAGCGGTAGCTCAGTGCATCAACTGATGTCACTGCACCGCCTCTGACCTGGAGGTCCGAGGTTCGAGTCCTGACGGCGGCAGGATTTTCGACAGTTTTCAGCTAGGTCGAATTCAGTCGCTGTCTGGAGGAGAATTTTAGCGGCCGGCTGCTCTCATCGGTAGTTTTCTGTGGTTTCTCCGATGAACACCAGGCGAATGCCGGAGCAGTACCCTACCAAACGGGCCACGGACCGCGCGCGATCTTTCCTTCCTCTTCCTTGTCCTATCCTCTCCCCTTACACACACAATTACTCTAACATGCACTACACTACCACATATTCCGGGAGACCGGTCGGGAGCTTAGAGCGTGTCCCAACTGGGGCGGTGCCCCGCTGGTGGGAGAGTGCTGGTTAGAGGGAAGCCCCACTAGCCGTCGGTAGGTCGGCGCCGGATCTCGCCATCCAGTGGGGGAAGATCACTGCCATCTTCCGAGAAAAAGCATGCACTACACTAACGGGGCTAATGACAGAAGCAGTTGACGCGCCCGGAAACACGAAAAAATTAATCAATCAATCCAGGAGCTCAGCCACAACAATCGGAAGAGCGTCCGGGGCAGCTGCTAGGTTGCGTGACAGCGGGGATTTCCCGCCGAAGATAGGCTCCTAGAGCCAGCGTTCGCTCAGCAGATGCGTTGGTCGCAGACGAAAGCAATTAGTGGGACGGCGCCCCGGGCGAACCAGAGAAGAATACTTTGGCGTAGGGTAACAAAGAACAGCTGGAACCTGCACCTGCAGCCATTTACAAACGTCTCATATTGGCTAACCGGTGGGCGAGATTTACTTTTGACACACGGTTAGAGTAAATGCGTAAATGAAACTCGTATGGAATGTGCTGTTTAATGGGTAGTCTTTGAGTGTGTTAAGTACATTGCGTTCATTTAGCTTACCAAAAAGCCGATTAGTTGATACGGACAATTTGACTCGCTTTGCTCGTGTGTTTCCAAGTCAACGGCGAGGCTCCAATTATCGACCTTCACAATTCATATGAAATATCTTGCAGTCCAGGTAATGCAAAATTTCCATTGCATTTTACACTCAAATGGAAAAGAACCTAGGTGAGGTGTATATGAACTAGAACCTAAAACCTCTCGGTCAATAAAGCTTCAGTTGAGGACAACTACTTACGAATTTGTACGCTAAAGCAGTTGACACGTGTCACAGTTCGAGTAGTACAACAGCGTCCGCATTTCGAGCTGGTGTCAAAAGTAAAATCTGGGAAAGTGGGAACCTTGTTTACAAAGCTTCAGTCGGAGTCACAAAATACGTATATGAAGTTAACATCTGACGCAGTGCTTACTGAGGTGTGCCACAGGGTCAGCGATTGAAGCTGGATTCTGCAACAGATCCCAGGAGACTGCCTAGGACCAGTTGGACTTCGAACCTTCAGCAGGGGACTTGCACGATATACGATAATACAGCCGGACAATACAGCCAGTATGAACTATTTCAGTGAATGAAAAACGTCCACACTTCATGTCGAATCGTGCGCCGAGGTTGTTACTCAGCCCAAGCCGTAAATGCCAAAGAGGACTTATGAAATTCAATGAGAGAAAACCTTCGTTCTGAGACAATAACGGATATCGAAGTTGCCTACCGACAATCCTCAGTAAATTCCTCAGATGCCTCAACCTTTTATTATAACATTCTGAATCCTGTAAATTCGTTTACACGAGACTTTGGAAACAATTGAACGTCTCCGGGATATGTAGTTGCAATCTTCCTGCCAGCAAGAAGTTAAACTGTGCAGATGCCAAAATGGAATGATCATAGTTATCTCTTTTATGGCAGAAACTGGATAGTGAACGTATGTCTGGATAGTGTTGGATCTTTTTTTATCAGCTCTCGTCAAATTTTGACGGATGGTTAGCCTATTTTTGTAATGACACCTAATGAAAATATCAGGGAAAGGAAGGCAGAACATAGAGTAGCTACGTCAGATGCACAGCACGAACGCAACACTACCCTCGTCTAAGACTGGCGTCAAAAGAATCCCAACTTCGCGACTAAGCGCTGTAAATTGCAGGGCGCCTGCCGGTGCTGTGGCGAGCATTCTGAGCTCGAGCGAAGAATGCAGCTGCTCCGTCGCCTGAGAAGGTGGGCGGAGCCGTGACCAAAGAGCAAAGGCGGCGGCGGTGTTGGCGGTGGAGGTTACACAGGTGGACGGGGTGGTGGAGGAGCAGGACACGAAGGAAAAGGAAAAAAAGAAGACGAAGGAAAAGGAGAATAAAAAAGGAATCAAAAGAGGAGGAAGAAAGGAATCAAAAGAGGAGGAAGAAAGGAATCAAAAGAGGAGGAAGAAAGGAATCAAAAGAGGAGGAAGAAAGGAATCAAAAGAGGAGGAAGAAAGGAATCAAAAGAGGAGGAAGAAAGGAATCAAAAGAGGAGGAAGAAAGGAATCAAAAGAGGAGGAAGAAAGGAATCAAAAGAGGAAGAAGAAAGGAATCAA